>JANBPT010000339.1:0-43136 GCA_027575765.1 Tieghemiomyces parasiticus | reverse complement strand
GGTCTGCGTAACTGGGGCTCCGGCCGTTTCTGCAGGGCTGACTGCCCAAAAATTAATCCCCCGTTCTCTTAGTCTCGTTTCAACATGCTCCGATAAGGACAAGGATCATTATCCCACAATCCCTTCTACGCGCGTGCGTCCTCTTCCTCCTTACCTCCATCTCTGTACATTTGCACTCTGGCTTCCTCCCCACCGTCACTTCACTACCGCCACATCCTGCAGACGAATGTACCTCTGCAGCGGTGCGGGGGGGAGGTGACCTACTGTTATCTCTGCAGGCTTTACTTGTAATCCACTAACCTCCATCCCTGTAATCTCGCCACACTCTTTAGTTCTGGACCACGCTTGTATTCGTCGCACACCCACCCCCTTCCCACTCCCAACGCCCTACATGGCATCACACTCTGACCTCCGGTTTGTTCGGCCATGCCACTGCCCAACCCCATTTCTCACGCTTGACATGGGCCGTAGAGACGAGGTGCTCCCTCGCACTTCGGCCGCTGTTATTCAGAACATTTAAGGCTACCGTGTGCATAACGGCGAGTCACCCAGGCCAATGAAACTGTAGGGCTATTGAAGATTGAAACAGTAAAATTTGACAATACAAGCCAAGGAAAGGTTGATACGAATAGCCATATAGATATAGTTGCGGCATCTTTCCGGCTACAGTCTACAACCCCTCCCAATCTCAGCGAGTTCCTGGCAACCAGTTGCCAGTGGGGGTAGGTAATATCTGGTAGGTACCAGCGGCATGTAGACCAACGTCACCAGTGGTGGTATACCCATCGGCTAACCGGATACCACCGTAGGGTTCCTCCGGTGCCTGATGGCACACGGTGCCGTGTGCTGTCCAATAATGGCGACGTACCCAGGGTATCTGACACCGCCGTCGTCTCCTTACCCACCCGTGGCCCGCCTTCTTTGGTTTAGGCAGCACTGTCCCATTCCTAATCGCACCGTACTACGCCAATTTCCGCCCCCTACTCTTCCTCTCTCACCATCCGGCATGCATACATGGCCAGTGGCTGACAAAATCGCGCCGGCGCGTAAGCATATACTGACCGGAAAAAAAAAACAAGCGTGGTCGGCCACAACCCACGGCTGTATGCGACCGGATCATCATAAAACCCCTGCGTCCCTGGAACCTGCGGGTCAGCAGGTATGCTCTCTGTGTAACTTTTTTTAGTGTTTTGACTTGGCCTTCAGAACATCCCTCGGCTGTTACACTGTACAATCGCCCGGCATTGCCAATCGCCTTCCCTTCCATCTATTGGCCACATTTCCCTATTTAGGCCGACGACGTGTCCTAACCTAATTTAACACGTTGGAGAGTTGGGGCTGCACTTTGTTGGCACCGGACAGCGCTGCCAGCGGTGGGCTGGGCCAATCCTTCATTCCCGTCCAACCTGCTACTTATTGTCTGTCGTTATGTGTCAATCAGTGCGCGCGGGCCCTTGCTTTCAAGATTGCCCCACACGCTTCAACCCAGTTTCTAACCTCGTTATTCGCTCGGTGGAAACCCCTCTGGTGCCCTCCCTCTCCATAGTTGGTGGGCTTGGACCGTAACGCCGCTCGCCCCTTCTCTATTAGCACGCTTGCACGTTGCCGTGACTACCGCGCCCCCCCCCGGGTCACCTTGCCAAGGCCCCTTGACCCCTTCCGCCGGCCCCTCCAGCTACGGTCATTTTTTCTGCCTCTATCCGACGCGCGGGGCCCGATTCCTTCCCGGGCTAACCTTTCCGTTCTGCTCGCTCCCTTCACATCTTCACCACCACGGCCGTTCTGTGCCCCGCTCGTATCGCTATCCCCTCATCCCATATCTCTTTTGCTCATCCTCCCACCGTGCCTAGCACAACCTGCCCCACATCTGATTTTACAAACTCTTCCATCCCTCTCGTTGACAGCCTACCCCTTCTTCTTAATCCTTCAAGTTAGACCCGATTCGCGTTCCCCACTCTACATCCGCTTCCCCTCAGGTCACCATGGTGCCCGCTCTACAGGCCGCCCCGGTCGGCGGGCTCTCCCTGACAAACGGTGTCGCAGCGGAGACCGCTCGTCCGGTCACCTACGGTCAGACCTGGCTCCAGATGGGCGAGCTGCATGAGGAAATGTACGAACCCGATAAGGCAGAAAGGGCGTACCTGAATGTGCTGCGCCACGAGCCCGACTCGGTGGCCGCGCTGACCCGCCTGGGTGCCCTCCTGCGCGCACGTGGCCGCATCGACGAGGGCATGGTCCACTACCGGCGGATTCTGGCCCGGCTGCCAACCCATGCCGAAACGCTAGGGGCGCTAGGTCACTGCCATCTCGCGCGGGGCGACACTACCAATGCCTTCCAGGTCTACGCCCAGGCCCTCCAGCTGCTGCCTGACCCCACCGACCAGCAACTGTGGTTTGATTCGGCTACGCCCCAGGACTGGTCGCAGTCGTTCGACTGGGCGATCGACATTCTCGCCGCCGCACTCAAGATCAGTCCCAACTACAGCCGCGCCAATGAGGTTTACTTCCGGCTCGGGCTCATTTACAAGATCCAGGGCCAGTTTGAGCGAGCCCTGACATACCTCGGCCGAGCTCTCGCGCACCCGCCGCGACCTCACACGCGGTTCGATATCCTGTACCACCTCGGCCACACCCACGAACTAGCTGGACAGTACCCAGCAGCCCGCGAGCGCTACGAGCAGGTGCTCCTCGAGCATCCTCGCCACGCGCGCACCCTGCACAACGCTGGATGGCTCTACGCCCAGACAGATACGGGGTTCACCGATCGCCCCAAGGCCATGAAGTTGTTGTCGGTGTGTGTCGAGGCCAACGATCCGCACCTGCTGCCGTGGTACCTTATGGGTCGCTGCTACATGGAAAGCGGGCAGCACACCGAGGCTTTCGACTGCTACCAGCGCTGTGTGTACGACAACTCCCAGGCTGAGGTGTGGTGTTCCATCGGCGTACTATACTTCCAGATCTCGCAGTTCCGTGACGCCCTGGACGCGTTCAGCCGCGCTCTACGTTGTAACGCCGATCTCTGTGAGGTTTGGCTTAATTTGGGCGCCCTGTACGAGACCTGTAACAGCCAGGTCGACGACGCCATCAACGCCTACAAGCGCGTGGTGCACCTTGACCCCAGTAATGAGGCCGTCCAGCAACGGTTAGTCTACCTCGAACGCACCACGGCGAACGGCGGCGTACCCCCGCCAGGTGTCACCCCACCGCCCATTCTCCAGCCCCAGGAACCCGAGGTGGCCCATCGTAAGATCGGGACATCGATCTCCGCCAGCGTGATCCCGCCTAAGGATCCCGCGCGCGAAGGAGAGGCCGCCCCTACCGCTGGACCAGGTGCTGCCGTCCCGCCGACCGGCCCGGCCAACGGTGCCGCGACTGCCCCTGGTTCAACGGGCGCTCGTCCCGCACTGGTGGCACCCCCCGCAGCCTCGACCGCCGCCACCCCAACTCTGGCCAGTCACCCGGTGGCCAGTGGACCTGGCTCCCATGTCCGCGGTCTGCCGCCTCAACACCCCCACCCGGGGCCGAACGGTGCACACGCCAGTCCGCGGGCCCCTGGCTATGGCTCCCCGTCGCATGTGGGACCACCTAATGGGCGTGCCCCTGCCCCGGGCCATCCGGGGGCGCCGGGGTATGGACCTCCCACGTCCGGTCACCACCTCGGCCCGGACATGCGGCCCATGTCCTCACCAACCAGCAGCACCTTCCCAGGCCACCCACCACACGGTGGGCCTCCACCAGCCCGGAACGGGGTTGCCCCGGGCGTGACGGGCTCGCCACGGACCAATGCTGCCCATCCCCCAGGTAGTGGGGCACCGCCGGGTTACCCACATCCGAGCGGCGGCCCCGAGCCGTACTACGCTTCCAATGTCCCCCACTCTTCACCCTATACTGATCGCCGCGGACCTCCGCCACCCCGTGCCCCTCACGAGGCCCCCCCTAATGCGCCAGGATACCCGAACGACCCTGGCCATGGCCCGCACCGCGGGTACCCGGATGGCAGCCCCAGCATGGTATACCGAATGGTAAGTGGCGCTGCCAAATTTTGTTTAGACTACTCGCAGCAATTGGCTTATTTGCCCGTACTTTCAGTATATGACGATTAACCCCAAGCGCCAACATCATTTTCCACCGCTCCATTGCTTAATCACTTATCCAGCAGGGCGGCCCGCCGGCCTCCCACGCTTCCGGCATGCCGCGGCGTGAGCCCGGCCCTTCCGGTGTCGCACCGCCAGGCGCATACTACAACCACGACGAGCGGCAGCGGGCGTACTACACAAATGGCGGTCCCTCGCCGGGCGGCCCAGGCGCCCACTACTCGCAGGCTCCCCCGGCCGCTGGCCCCTACCGGCCGGCTCCTAACGGTGCCGGCGGCGGTCATCCCGGGCAGGGTCCACCGCCCGAGGATGACTACAGTGGGGTCGCCGAGTCGCTTATCAGCATGGGCGGGCCCCCGCGAATGAACCAATCGCCGGCGGGCGGTGCTCCGAAACGGCCCCCGGGCGACGATCCGCGCGCCTACGGCGAGTATGGACACGACCCGAAGCGAATGGCTTATTCCGCCGAACACGGGCACCATCCTCACCATCCCCAGCATCCTCGGCATCATCCCCAGCAAGCCCCGCCACCGCAGCACCACCGGATGGCACCCGGTCAGACACCACACGGTGGCCACCAGGGACGGTCCCCGCAAGTCGACCACGCAACCTACTACCGCGATGACCGGGCCCGTTAATTTGATACCAGCGACCCATAGGCTACGTGTTTTACCATTCGCTATCCAAAGAGGCGTTCATAATGAACCCAGGTTTTACTTGTGTTTTTGTTTTTTTACCCGCTTCTGTTCCCATCCCAGCACTCTGACTGTGCCAGCCTTGTACTTACGATTGGCTAATTCTGCATTTTCGATTATTTTTTATCCTCATATTCTTGCCGACCGTCTTTCATACATCTCGAACTCGCCCCCATCTGTAGTAACATGATCGTTTATACTCTCAACTTGTCCACCCGTGTGCGTTTGTCCGCTGTCTTTCGTTTCTTCGCCCCCCTGACCTGTTTCTTTTTTTTCCTCACAGCGATCGTTTAAGTTTTAGTTTTTATATACACGACGCCATCATGCCCGTCTCATACAATCTTACATCAAACCGAACGTATTGGTGCCTATTTTTTTTTTGATATCAATGATCAGCATTCTTCCCCTGGAAGATATAATTGCCGCACCAAATTCATCGACGTAACTCCACACCCGTAAAGATGGAAAATGTCGGTAGAAATAGACCGAACATTGAGAGATGTGATAAGTAAAAATGGTTTACAATTGGTCGATAGGCACATAGTTAGAATGAAAAATAATGCACATTGCGGGATAGAGGAGCAATAATTCTCAACATTCGGTTTAGGCAGCCACGGCGTTTGGTCGCTGGGTAGGGAAGATGGATGCCACGAATGACCATACCAGAGCGGCCACGCTATGGAGTAGGCCCGGTGGAGGTCGAGGCACGGCACCGGCGGCAGCTTGGCCAGGTTGATTTTCGCCCGCGGCATCGCCGCCAGCCCGGGCATTGGCGTTGCCTCCAGCGTTGATGTTGTTATTATTCAGGTTAATAATCTCCACTCGGGCACCGCGGAAAACGAGGTACAGGAGGCCCACAAAGACCAGCAGGAGGGCCTTGTCGATACCAATATTGCGGTAAATCATGTAGGCCAGGAAACCGTAGCGTAGGATGGCCCATAGGGTCTGGAGACGGAGGGTAAACGTCACCACGCGGATGAGGCCCAAGCGAACGGGATGGTGGGCTACACCAACGCCACCATCGGCCGCGGTCGTAGCGGTGGGGGGGATTCTATGGGCGAGTGGCGGTTGCACGCCAAGGTGTTGTGGATGAGGGTGCAAACCGTAGACGTGCGGCGGGGGTGGGTGCTGCATGTACGGGTGGTGCAGAGGTTGATTCCCTAGTCCGCCCGTCGTAGGGAACGGCGGGTTCTGATATCCGCTATTGAGGGGAACCGGGACGGGCGCCGTGGCGGTGGTCGAGGGAAGTAGTGGTTGGTAGCCGGGAAGGTGTAGCAAATGTGGTAGGCCGTTGACGAGGACGTACTGGAAGGGCATGGAGAGCGGAACGATGCTAGCCGGTAGTATGGAAGTGGGATGCTCCCCGGCGGCACCGGTAGGTGGCTGAGAGTGGGAGAACGAATTGGTAGGAGGTTCAGACGAGATGGGCTGGGTACTTGTTTGAGGTACTGATTGTGGCGCGCTAGGTTCGGTATCCCGCATCGGCAACTCACTTCGCCGGTGACGGAGGGTGTCGTTACAACCATGCGATGCGCCAGCCACCGATGCTGAGGAGGAGGAGGCAGCCCTCGTATATACCGGGGGAACCACCTCGGCCTCAACTGGGACCTCAGCGTCGGTATCAGCTGCGGCCGCGGGGGCCTTGGAGGGAACCTCGACAGGGTGGTCGGTCGGAAACGAGCGGGTCATGAGGTGAAAGATGTACGCTCCCGTGGGTGACAGCTCCTCCGCTTTGACAACCTCACCAAGTACGTCGCCATTGTCGAGCTGGCGGCCCCGGTAGATAAGCCGGATATGCTGGATGCCTGGCTGGCCTGGGTGGATGTGCTGAATTTGGCGCTTGAGGTGCAAGACCGTTTCGCTGCGGGGAGCACGCAAGACTAGGCTTTCCTTGCGGTTTTCAAGTACCGGCGATTTGATATGGACGAGAATGTGGTCGGCCATGGCGGGATGATGGGTAAAGGCGGAAACGGCGGTGCAGATGGTGAATTCTAACGAGGACAATTGAGTCAGAAGAGACAGGATGGCTGGCCGCGATAAAAAGTCAGGCTTGTATAGTATAATTGGGAGTGGTTTGAGGGTGGCGAAATGCTGTTGGCGGACTTGGCAAATGGGTAGCGGCGGAAGGAAGGTGGTAAGCCCAAACCATCAACCTAACTTCGAAAAGCGCCAGAATGGTGGCAAGGAAGCGAGAGACAAAGGTGGAGCAAGTACAAGAGGGCTGTGTCCCACCTGCGAGGGGACACGTGCCCTAGACCTGTGCGCGATTAAGCTCCTCTGGCCAACCACACGCCCAAAGGAGTGCGATTTATCCAAGCCCGAGAGGATTGCCTCGGACTATCTGTAATCTACAGACCTACCTGGCCTCCAACTAATCGAAGCCAGCACTACCTTGGCGTAATTACACCACCCTTTCATCGAGGCGTAATAGCTGGCTAAAGAGCGTCGGATGCAGCAACCAGCTCCAGAAATATCAAGATATATTTTTATTTACGGGTTTGTATGTTGGTATGAATCTTTGGTGGGATGCTACAGGGTAAGGAGGCAATGGAACATGTGCAAACGGGAACCTATCGGATATGCAGTTGAGCTCTATGGTACAGGTTGGATCGGCTGATGAAGCTGGAAGATTGCAAGCAGAAGTGGTTGTTCGGGTTACACAGTTATACGAAGGGGAGGAGGGGGGTTGGGTGAGTAAGACGGACTGAAGAAATGGTGACTCGATGGGGATACACTTGGTGTATTTCGTAGATCCAGTGTCGTGTTTGGCCAGGCTCGCCACAAAGACCATTATTGCTTACCAAGCTTGCGACGACCAGCCAGTCCATGGATTTGAGGACTGGGTCGCCGATAGGGTGCGGGGGACGGTCGTGATCCCAGACCATGAACCCGCCGAATTTCTGAGTGGCCAGAAGCACCGACCGTTCAGGCGATTTGGAGTGGTCAGCCGGCTGCCGCGATCCGGCGGTGACAGACGGTGCGTCCACCTTCTTCACGGCCAGGACATAGCCCTTATATCCCCTGGGTACCGTGCAGCGCCGGCCCTGAAGAAGGCGACCGCGGAAACTGGTCACGTACACTGACCGGGAGGAAGGGGGGGAGTTTGGAGGATGTGGAAGAAAGCTCAGGGGTTGGGACAGTTAGGTAAAGTACGGAAGGGTTTACAGGGGGATCGACCCTTGGGTGCAGGGTGCAGGCTTGTATGATAGTCACTGCAACGGCCTTCGCCAAGCCACCAACATGCCGGGGGTTTAACCTGGTGGCGGTGACACGGCTTCACGGCAAACCCCGGCAGCAGTGGATAGCGTTACTTGTTTTATCACCCAGCAGCACTACTATCTGCCGGGCAACGACGCGTTGGGACAAGTATATGGATAGCGCGATGGGGGTATGGTCAATCTGGGGTTAGTTACTCACCTGACTTTGAAACCGGGTAGGCCTTGGGTTCAGGCACCAACTGGGCGGGCTGCTCGTCCTGGGCACTGGATTCGCTAGGCAGGTACTTGCCCTGGATTTGAAAGAACTGGTCCACGTGAGCCGGCCCGTTGTAATCGATAAAGCAGGGAAGCTGGTGCAGCCGGACACTCTTGAGTGGTGAGGAGGACGAATGGGTGTCCGCGGGTTGCCGTTCCCCTGCTGGGGTCGTGGGGATTATGATGGACATGGTCAAATGGTGATGCGTAGCGATGATACAGGGGACGAGGATGGAGGGTTGGCCTACAACGGGGCGTGTAGAGGTGGGCAGAATTCGGATATGCGCACGCTGGACAAGTCAGCGGGAGAGGTAAACGGAGAAGGTAATGGGGAAGAAAAAAGCCAGGAGCTCCAAGGCTGAGCAAGAGGGGGGGCGTGGGAGGTTAGTGGGGTTTAGCGTGCTAAATGTAGAATAGACAAACTAAGGGGAGAAGTGCGGTTACTAGGGTGTTGAACTGGCGACGAGGTGAGGATTAGTGCTAAGGGTGTACAGTAGCAAGCGGGATGCCCCCCCCCACCTGTGGCAACCTCCGCCGGTCTATTTAAAGGACCTGTGTATGCAAGCCGGCGGGTGGAGTCGGCAGGTGACCCTCAATACAGCTACATCGGCGCGGGACGGGTGGGGGGTATTTTAAGCAGGTACGAATGTGCCCCAATTTGGGTAAGTGTGATGTGGGTAGGTGTGGAGACGATGGACTGCATAATACGGTGCTAAAGTAAGTTGCTTTTTTGGCCATTACACTTGTCGGGTCGCCACACCTCCCCCTTAATCCCACAAACGTACGGCGCATCAATTGCGTCAATCCCGCACCTAATGTAATGATGACCAAACTCTGGGACCGCAGGGGAGGATGTGCAGTGGAGTAAGGTAGACATGTACAATGCTAGGCAACCCCGGTCCTTATCCATGGGAGGAAAGCCGGCAGTCTCTAACCCTTGTTCGCTAATTCCAGTCCAGGAGGTGTAGGCTCCGCTACTGCGTCCCAGCTGGAATTGACGGACGGTGTGGCATACCTGTAGACTGTAATGAGTTCCGGGCGCATACATGATGGGCCTGGAGGCCAGGGCGCTAGGCAACTAGCAAGGGGAGGGGAAGGTGAGCAGTCAGTACCTTTACATCAGGCTCAGAAATCAGGGCCCATGGAAACATTCGACCGCCGACCTCCTGCCACCATCGCAGTACTGCATCTCAGCCAAAGCATCCTCTCACTAATTATTGTGCATCATCACCATCGACACGTCCGCATCAACCAACCACACCCACTATATCGTCCAAAACCTGTCACAATTGACTACCCACATTTTGCTGCTAAACCCCCCCCCCTCATTCTTCGCGCATGTACTGGCGCCTGGCCCAACCTAAGGTCCTGGCCTTGGACGAAGCAGTCCGGGTAGTCGGCGGACGGAGTGTCGCCCAGCAACCGCTCGGCAAGCCCAGCGGCCGACCGGTCCTCCGCCTGGCGGCCAGCACCGACCGCACGCTACTCCTGGCCATGACTTGCTCCGACGTGTACCTCTGGTCCCTTCAACCGTTCGCCCTCCTGGCCGTTGAGTTGGCAACCACGACGCTTATCCAAGAGGTCGGCGTGTTCCAGGACGTGGTGTGGCAGCCCACCCACCACCCGCACCGCCGCGAGTTCGCAGTCGTGACGTCACATGGATACGTACGAAGGTACTGGGTCGTCGAAACCGACCGCACCGCCTACGGGTACGCGTTTGGCACCCACCCGCATTACTATGTGCCGGGCCCGGCCGAGGAGCACGGGATTCGGGTGTATACGATTCGGATTATCCGTTCCGATCGGTGCCTGCCGGCGACCGCGCGGTTGACGACGGTCCAGGCCACTGACTGCGCAATCCTTATCTTTGTGCGTAACCCCGGTGGCGTACTGCGTATACCTTGGTCCGCGGGGGACCGAGCTGGCCTAACGGCAGGCCCTGCAAGTGTCAGTCCCGACACCCCTCTACTCGAGGAGTACGAGACCGCGGCCAAACGGACCGCATCACCCGCATACTACGCCGCAGCCGAGTGGTACCCGGTCCAGACGATGCCGTGGCTCACCACCGCCGACGGGCACGTCACGCACGCCGCTTGGGACCCCTGGTCAGATACTTGGTGCTGGGTAGCGGACTGTGGTAAGGTCTGTCTGGTCCGCCTCACGCCGGCGGATCCGAGTGAGGTATCCTTAGCGCCGATCTCTCCGCTCGGAAGGTCCAGCGTAAACCACCCCGCCGCTTGCTCTAAATTACGGTGGGTTGGCACTGGCACCCTCCTTCCTAACGAGCCGCCACATCAAAACGGTGTCCCTCCAACTATCAGCGCCCTGGCGGTCAATCCCCCTTTCGCCATGGCAGCCGTGGCCACGGCCCGGGGTGAGATCTTTCTGTACGCCGTCAGCGCTCGCCGCCACGACCTTACTTTCTCACACTGGCTAGCCCTACCAAGTACCGGTCCTTGCCAAGACAAGTCCATAGTTACCGTGACGGCTCTCACCTGGTCGCCCGACGGCCTACTACTTACTGCCATCACGTTTTCCGGCCAAGTCTACCAGTGGACCGTTTATGGCAGCTTCATTGGCCGGTTCGCCCTGTCCGCATCCCCCGTCTCTCTACCTTTCACTGGTCCTGGCCCTCACGGCACCACCCGGGCGGTCCTACCAGCTCCTATCTTTGGCCCGTGGGTCCCGATCAACGCCGTCCCGTTTTGGGACGAAAGCGGCACTGAGCTACTCCTCCCACTCGCCGGCAACGCCCCGACACAACCCTCCCCCCCAACGGTCCCTTTGGCTCTTGACAGCCTGTACTGCTGTGGGTTCGCCCGGGCTTTGGTGGCCACCCAACCCTCTCTCTCGAACCACCAGCGGCTCATCCTCCAGTCCAGTTGGCATCTCATCATGGGGCCCCACAATTTGACTGCGGACCCCGACACTACTAGCACCACAGGGTTGCCCTCTCTCAGTAATCTGGCCGATACGGATCCAGGCGAACCGACCTGGCCGCTCGCCCCACAACCGTTCCCTTTACTTGCGCCTCACGACGAAGTTTCGAACTCTGCAGCCGCGGTTAATCGGTCGATCGGGTCTAGTAATCCAGACCTCGCCTGGCAATTCGTCCCGTATCCGCCGGTCTACCTGGCTGGTAACTGGCCCATCCGGTACACTGCCACCGACGCACACCAGCGCTATGTCGCTGTGGCCGGCCGCCGCGGGTTTTGCTACTACAGCCGGACTTCCCACCGCTGGAAACTGTTTGGCAACCAGGCGGCCGAGCAGAGCTTTCGGGTTCAAGGCGGGCTGGCTTGGTACCACCATTGGCTCATCGTGATCTGCAACCTGCACCCTGACGCCGACGAGCCCGATCCCAGTTTTAATCTACCACCAGCGGCAGGGGAGGATGAAGACGTTGGGGCGGCCCACTCTACGCGGGGCGAACCGCAGTCTTCCGCTAACCCTATGGCCTACCGCCGCACCCGCCAGCGTCTGGGTCTCCTGGCCCAAACCTACCAGAAAACCGAACTGCGCATCTACAGCCGCGTGGCAGGAGGAGGTCTAGGCGACCATAATGTGGTGCTCCGGCGCGCTTTACCCGCCCCCGTGCTCCGTTTAGACGTCCAAGGCGACCACCTACTTATCCTCGACAGCGACGGTCATCTGGAAGAGTTTTTACTGTCGTCTCCTGTGGGTCGGGGGAACCCACGACACCGGGCGCGTAGTATGGCTGGTGGTAGTCAACCCTCGTCCACTACTCTCACCCTTAATCATAACCGCCGGTGGACAGTGCACTCCATTGCCGCCGACCCTTGGTATATCCGTGGGTTCAGTCGGTCGTCGTGGCACCCTGGAGGCGATGGTATTGCCCGTCACCTTGGTAGTCCCACCCCCTTACCCCAACCGGCACTCACGATACAGGTCGGTGGTAAACTGGTGGCCCTGCTGCCGGGGACCGGCCGACACCCGCCTACGACGACGGCCCGGGACATGGCACACAGTATGACCCGCCCTCCGTCCCGCCGCCGCTCTTCCACCACTGCTCTCACCGCCCACGCCGTCACCTTGGCCCGTCGTGTTGAATTCTTTGTGGCCTCGCGACTCTACTTTCCTCCGCGGGCCGCGGTGGCTTGGGTTCTAGCCTATGATGCCCCCGTCGCGTTAGCTGAGGAGGCCCAGTCCCGGAAATACCGTCCGATCCTTAACCTCGCCAAAGCGACTGGAGTGGACCTGAGTGATGACCTGGCCCGCCAGGCTGTACTCGACGAGTTGCCCGAGGCTGACCTGGCGGGTAACTCGACCGAACCCGCCCCCTCCATCACCACCGCCACTACCACCAACGCCACCTCCACCATCGTCTCGTCCCGCCGGGCCACCTCTATCACCCCACAATTACGCCTGGTTCTCGTTCGCCCGGCTGCCGACGAGCCGCACGGCGACGGTGGCCGATCTCCTCTACTACCCACTCCCGTCATGGAAACCCTCCCAGTAACGGTCGATTTCTACCCGCTCGGTGTGGTAGACGAACAAGGTTTAGTCTTTGGCATGGAACTGGCCCTCGAGGATGACGATCTCGAGGGTGACAATATGGCCACCGGTGCCGTCCCATCAGGACCGCTCCTCTTCGACCTGGCCAAACGCACCCAGCTACTGGTCCACCACGTGGTTCGCTATCTCTTGGCACATCCGGCCCGTGCCGGCAATCTAGACGTCTACGGTAGTTCCTTTGCCGGCCTTCACGATGACTTGGGCGATGAAGACGACGACCGACACGATGCCGTCGCGACCTACGTTGACGCTGGTACACTTGACGATGCCTGGGCCTACTTGGCCTACTTTGAACGCTACCCGTACTTCTCGCATATCCTTGAGCTCCTCCTTCACATTGTTATTGAGGATGAGGCCTCCCGCCGAGTTTCTCCTACGGGCTGCGACGCTCTGCTCCCGGTCTGTACCGCCCTGATCCGAGACCGCTACGAAGCTTACTTGCCTGAGGTCGTGGTCCGCTGGGCCCGTAAATCCGAACCGGCTCTATGGAGTCATTTGTTCCGCGCCCTCGAACCGCCGCGCACGTTCTTTGGCCGGTGTTTGGCCCAGCCCGGTCGGTTGCGGACCGCCGCTGAGGCCCTGATTGTGATGCAGACGTTGCTGTCGATCGACGAGAGTACCGAGTGTTTGCTGAGATTGCTTAAGGCCGCCGTGCATACTAGGGATCGGGTGTTGTGTAAAGATCTGGTGCAGTTCCTCGGAGCTATTGCCGCATCAGACCCTCAATTACAGGTAACTCTTCATTCACTAGGCATACCTGCGGCCAGCGACTAGCGCCAATGAGCCCTGGGACGTAACGCCTATATAAATGTAAGTTCCATCCAGCACTGCTAGTTCTGCTCTGTCCTCAGTGGAGCAAAACAATATACATTTCAAAACCACCATCACCAAGTCATGGGGGAGGCTTGCGCACGACAGTTTTTTTACTGGGGAGGGTTAAGGCAGCATTGGGGTCACAGATGTGATAAGGAGGGGGAGTGGTCTGAAACGGTCGGGGCACTATGAGGGGTTTATCTACCTACAAGACACGTACAGTATATATAGATTACACACGGGACAGGATTGTGAAGCGAGTAGGCGATTGAGGAAGTGGTAGTTTTTAGTGGTGGGCAAGACAGACACCTAAAAACTAAACTACAACCTCTCTTTCCCAAAAAAAATAGAATAGAATGAGAGGGGGGGCGATCCGTTTAGCTGTAGGTATCGACCAGGGCGTCCCGGAGGTCGCCAACGATGGCGGAGGGCTGGCTGTCCTGGAGTTTGAATATTGACTCCACGACGGATAGCTCGGTACTGGTGGTGTCGAGGCCAGCAAAGGCGCTCCAATCGTTCACGACCAGACCGGCGCCGATCACGTCGGAACCACGGTTCACGGTACCAGCCACCAGGGGGATCTGGAGTAGGGACGACAGCTCATCCTGGTCCTGGATACTCGTCTGCGGGTGCACAAGACCGCCTTGGTTACTAATGGCACAGTAGCTGCCCACCAGCACGTTATCGGCGATGGTCTGACGGAACACCTCGACCTTGAGTACGTCCTGGATAATCTCTTCGGTCTCGCGGTCAATATCCGGGTGCACTAGGGCGACGTAGTCATTACAGGCGATGACGTTGCCTAGGGCCGAGAGGCGCTCTTCGACGCGCTGGACGGCCACGGAATCGGGCAGAGAGTTGCGTAGGTGCTGGAGTTCCTGGTCGGTGGTGGTACCAGGGACCAGGAGCCCGTGACGGTTGCCCGCGGTCAGTCGGCCAATGATCCGAGTGCCGGCGATGGAAGTGTGGATAACGGGGATCACGTCACCAAGTTCGGATTCAAAGACGCTGTAAAAATTCTCGGAGCCTCCTACCGCCACCAGACAGTAGCCGTTGGTGAGCTTGGAGAACACACCGATCTCGTTGGTGTTTTCGAATTGCGCGCGGACCGCCATGTGGATATTGACCGGTGTAGATTGGGTTGGAGGTACGACGGGAATGTAAATAGAAGGGGGGGAGAGAAAAGGGATGGTGGTAGGCGAGTTGAGTGAAAGATGCTGCTATAAATGCTAAAGGATGGCCAGGTGAAGTAGAAGTGGGGCGGCGGGTGTAGGTGGTGCGAGGGCCCGAGAGTAGGATGGCTAGCAGAGTGGCGGTCTATGAGGTTTCGTGTGCTATTTTTTTTCCACACAGCTGGGTGGGCTGGGGCTTATAAATCGACGCCCACCGTCTCTATGCGTCATGCGCAAGATAGGGTGTAGATTGCCAAAGTCAATGGTCGCTGACTTTTTTTTCTTCTTCACTGGCCTTTAACGGGGAAGGAGGAAAAAAGGCCGCGGAAAAGGAGGGGAGAACACTGCGGCATGGGAGGCTAGTAGAATGACCGCCTTGAAAAAGCGTTGATTGGACCCCGCAGCCATTCAAGCATGGGCGAACAAGGCAAGTGTGGCCGGCGGTCTCTGCCCTGCTCGCATATCTGCTCTGATACATATAGGGGACTTGGTGGGTGGGCCATCCATGCCGACAATCGTTTAAGCTGCGGCAGCCCTTTATTCACAGCGCCCCTGTATAACGAGCTGCGGAATGGCGGCATAGCATGCTGCGGTAGCATACAAGTTTCAATGGCAGGGGACAGAGGCTTGGCCAACAGTGGATAGACAGTCCGTGCAACGCAAGGCGCATGAGTTGGATCACCGTTCACCCTGGAAGCCAGTCTAGGTCTGTTGCGGCGGGTTACAGGCCGCTTCCATTAAAACTTGTCCGCTAGGTGCCAATAAGCAAAATGATGCAAGAGTTGCTCCCGGTTGGTTGACCAACGGGCCGCTGTGCTACTACAGTATCCGATGCACCGCCGTATGCCCCGATAGGGTTGGAACAGCAGTCCAGTGGCGAGTTATGTGGGGTCCGGAGCCAAAGCCTAGGGAGTGCACGCTGATAGGAATGACTTGAGTAGATGACTTCCGCGTTACGAAGTGGAGACGGAAAATATAGCTCGGCCCTTATCTTCATGACATGCGGTCAAGAGACTGCGGTCGTTGACTCACGGGAGATTGTGTGTGGCATGCTAGGGCACCCAGCCACAATGAGGTCAAATGGGCCTCGGCTTCCCGGCCAGGCCGTGTTGAAGGCACAAGGGGGCCAGCAGTTACAGGAGACGGTTTATTTTTTTTTTCGACAGGTGAACGGATCGCGGCATGAGCTCGGTGCGCACAGCGCCCATCACGGTCGCTTCACCACAGGCCCCCATTCCCGCTGTCATTCACTCTTCCGATCTATTAGTATTTTGTACGCTACCTTGCCTCGCCGTCGGCTCCGTTGACGGCCAAACTCACTGACGCTAGCGCCTTATCGACTTACTTTTCTGCACTCAGCCCTCGCTTGAGATCGCTAGCCCAGCCGCGACGACGCCCTACCGCTTGTACTTCTAGCCTATTATCCGCCTCCCCTCACGCATGCTTATCCGGTCACTAGCGCTTCTCAAGGCCGCCGCCGGGCCGCCTCTGTTACGATCACCAAGACTACTACCGACGATCGCCCGGTCATTACAATGTCACCGACTAGTATCAACACTGAGTCCTCGTCTCAGCTCTGAGGCGCCGACCGACCCTCCGGAGCCTCCTCAACCAGACCACGATCCGGTGTCCACATCGTCTCAAGCCAACCGCCCGCCCTTACGGAGGGGTCGTACCAACCGACAGCTCAGCGGCCTACCACAGGCCGCCCTCGCCCGCAAGGCCACCAACCTGGAGAAGCGGCGGCTCCTGCGGTGGCTGTCCTTCTCCGACCCCCGCTTCCGGACCGAGTTTCAAGACGTCTGGAGTCCCCAACACCGGCCTACCGAGGCAGCCGCCGCCACCACCACTAAATCAACTTCAAACACTGACGACTCAGTGGCATTATCATCTATATTGCCGGTCGATCGGTACCGGGTCAAGAACCTGTATAAGCTCCTGCGTAGTGAGCCCAACCTCGAAATCGTCTGGGGGTTCTACAAGAAGGTCATCAAACATCCCAATTCCCGGCGCCTCCTTCCGCCCAGGTTCTACGAATGGTTCGCTCAGGTCCTCAACTACGAGCTTAACGACCCCGAACGGTCTGCCGGGGTGATGCAGTTGGGCGAGGACCTTCTTCAGTGCCACAACCAGCGATTCACGTCCGACCAGTTCCTTGCCAGCTACATTGCTAGCCTCTACATCAAGGGCCACCCGCGGCGCGCCCTCCAAACCCTCGAGCAGCAGCTGGCTCTGACCGACACCGAACGCGGGTTCAGGATCACCATCCGCCTCATGAACTATTACCTCCGGGCCCTTCTGGAGACGGGCCAGCTAGACGCCGCTGTCAAGCTGTACGACCGTCTGCAGGACCACCCGGATCACCCAGCTGACGAATTCACTGCCTCGTTCATGATCCGCGGCCTGGCCACCCTCGGTATGAAGGAGCAGGCCATTGAATGCTACCACCGGTTCACGCAAAATTTTTCCGGGTTCGCCGACATTCTCGGCTTCAATTTTATCCTCTCGACCTTCGCCCACCTCCACGCCTACGACATGGTCCAGACGGTCCTTCGGGACATGAGCGCCCGCGACGTCGGGTTCGATGACGCCACCCTCACCATCCTCCTGGGCATCGTGGGCAAGGACAACAGCGCCGACGGGCTACCACCAGCATTCATGCGTGGCGTCTATGCCACCCTGACCGACGCTCGGGTTCAGATGGACCGGCCGCTTATCGAAGCCTTCGTCAAGGCCTTCGTGGGAGTTCATGACTACGACACCGCGCAGCGGGCCTACCAGACCCTGAAGGACCGCGGATTCTCCCCGGACCGCTACTTTTACGAAACGCTCACGAGCCGCCTGTTTGCCCAGGGCCACTTTGCCAAGGGCCTCAATCTTTACCACGACATGGTCAGGTGCGGTATCCCCCCTAGCGAGGTGGCCCAGGCCCAAGTCCTCAACGCCTACATGCGACTGGATACGGGTCGGGCCGAGGAGTACCTTGAAATGATCCGCCAGGGTCAGCTCCAACCTAGCGTGTCCCTCTACAACGGCCTTATCTGTGGGTACGCCCGGACGGGTGATATGCCCGCGGCCCTGCGGATGTACCGCTCCCTGGTCGTCGTTGGCCCGAATCCCCACCCGACCCTGCGCCCTGATCTTTTCACGTACCTCGGGCTCTTTCAGGGGTTCTGTAACACTGGGGCCCGTCGGCAGCGGGCGGCTTATGGCGACTTTAGCCGCCCCCACGAGGCCACACCGACCCAGTACCCTAATTTGTTCCCAGCGGACCCAACCCTCCGCTGCACCCCACTGACGGGTGCCGCGCGGGACCGGTACACCGCCGACGTCTCACACCCACGGCAGATCTACCGCGAGCTTCTAGCCCAGGCCCACATCGTACCCACCCTAGGCCTCTACGCCAGTATCCTCCGCAGTTTTATTGTGGAGGGCGACCTGGTCGGTTGCGAACGAGCCTACGCCGACATGACCGGCTACTTTAAGTTGGTTCCAGACGACACCACCTACTCGGCCATGATCTTCGCCTTTCTCCGGCGTGCGGATATTGGGTCGGCCGTGGATATCTTCCGGACTATGCGCCGGAACGGCGTCCGGCCTAGTACCGTGCTGTGCAACGCCCTCATCCGCGGTTTAAGTCGAGCCGATAACGTCGACCGCGCCCTTGAAATCTTCCGGTGGATGACCAAGCCACCATCCGAGACGCACAAGCCAGACATAGACCGAAAACTAGCGGCCATCCGACCGCACCGCCCTACCTACGCTTCGCGCCGTATCGGTCGGTTCGCCATCCCTAAATTCAACCCGTTCCTCGATACTGATACCCACCAGCGCAATAATCATGCCCAGGGTGATGAAGACGGGGATGGACACCCTGCTTATGACCCCGACGCGCCCGACGACCATGCGGATGCCGACCTGACCATGGGCGATTTTGAACCCGTCGCTCCGGACGCCCACACCTACGAGGCCATAGTCAAAGGGCTGGTCACCAGCGGTCGCGTCCCGGAGGCCTACGAATGTCTCCGCGGAATGGGTGCGTGGGGCCTTCAACCGAACCCGAGCACCATTAGCTACCTCATGAAACACCACGCCCGTGTCGGTGAGGTTGTCGAGGCCACCTCGTTGATTTCACACTTCACTGACGCTGAGGTCCGCCAGTTCCGTGCTCGCCACGACTGTCGCAATGCCGTGCTGGACTGCTTTAGGCACATCACACCCCGAGCTGCCGAGCCGTTAGGTCGTGCGGTTGACGGAAGTGCCGGCGAGGAGTTTGAGATTGCCTCGTTGGATGTTAGGTTTGATCGATCGCAGCTAGGGCCTACCCCGAATTATCAGCCCGTGACGGAATTTTTGAGATCACCATAAGGATGCCTATTTTGGCGGCTCAGATAAAGAGGGAGGTGAAGTGTCCCTTAGTTTGACCGTGCAGTGCATTTGTATAGGTACCAGGTAAAATGGACCGTTGCGTATGCAGTGCCGTACATTAAACACGGTTAGATGTGCTTTCGTTGCTGTGGTTGGAAGGGGATGGTGGTGACTTGGCTAATGTTTTCGAGGGCCCTTAAAAAAGAAAAAGAAGACAGGTGGTCATAAGGAGAGTCCAAGGCTTCTAATACTGGCTCGCACAATTCGGGCGAGTTCCACACCACCCTTTTTTTTTTTCAAGTTGGCCAGCTGGCTTTTACTCCACATTCCGTGCCCTGCCCATACCTTGTCTTTTCACACTTTGCTGTTTAGTCCATTTCCCCTTATTCCCTTGCTTTTCTCACCATGGTAAGGCTGCACTCATGAATGTCTACCAGGCGGTTCCTTCCGACTCGTCGCTTGTTCAGCGACTTCAACTCCAAGTAACCTACAGCGCCGCTAACCACTGCCCCGTTGTTGTTTTCACCGTGACCCCCCTGTCACCCCCTCACCCTTATAGACCTCCCTCATCCAGACCTCCGAGATTCGCGACATTGCCAAGCTGGAACGGACGGGTGCCCACTCGCACATCCGCGGGCTGGGCCTCGACGAGAAACTGCAGCCGCAGCCGAACGCCCAGGGCATGGTGGGTCAGACCCAGGCGCGTCGTGCGGCCGGGCTGCTAGTTAAGCTCATCCAGGACGGGCGGATTGCCGGGAGGGCGATCCTCATGGCCGGCTCGCCCGGAACGGGCAAAACGGCCATTGCCATGGGAATGACGCAGGAGCTAGGACAGGACGTGCCGTTCACGATGCTGGCGGCGTCTGAGATCTTCTCACTCGAGATGTCCAAGACCGAAGCGCTCACCCAGGCGTTTCGCCGGTCGATCGGCATCCGCATCAAGGAAGAGACGGAAGTGATCCAAGGCGAGGTGGTGGAGATCCAGATCGACCGGTCGGCCACGGGGGCCACGGCCAAGTCAGGCAAGCTGACGCTCAAGACCACCGACATGGAGACGGTGTACGACCTGGGCCAGAAAATGATCGAGGCGCTAACCAAGGAGAAGGTGTTGGCCGGCGACGTGATTACCATTGACAAAGCGTCCGGCCGGATCACCCGACTGGGCCGCTCGTTCACACGCGCCCGCGACTACGACGCCACGGGTCCCGAGGTCAAATTTGTGCAATGCCCCGAGGGCGAGCTCCAGGTGCGCAAGGAGGTGGTGCACACCGTGTCGCTACATGAAATCGATGTGATCAACAGCCGTACCCAGGGCTTCCTGGCCCTGTTCTCGGGCGACACGGGTGAAATCAAACCCGAGGTGCGTGAGCAAATCAACACACGCGTGGCCGAGTGGCGCGAAGAAGGCAAAGCCGAGATTGTGCCGGGCGTCCTCTTCATTGATGAAGTCCACATGCTCGATATGGAATGTTTCTCATTCCTCAACCGCGCCCTCGAAGACAACCTGGCACCCGTCGTCATCATGGCCTCAAACCGTGGCGTCACTCGCATCCGCGGAACCAAGTACAAGTCGGCCCACGGCGTGCCGGCCGATTTCCTCGACCGGCTCCACATTATCAGTACCGCTCCGTACGCCGAGGACGAGGTCCGCCAGATCCTCAAGATCCGTGCCGACGAGGAAGATGTGGACCTGGCCGCCGACGCTCTCGACGTCCTCACTGCAATTGGCGGCGAAACGTCTCTGCGGTATGCCATTCACCTTATCACCACCGCATCCCTTATCTCCCAGAAACGCCAGGCCATGAGCGTCGAGATTCAGGACATCAAGCGCGCGTACACGCTGTTCCTTGACGAGAAACGGTCCGTGCAGTACCTCAAGGAGTACCAGGATCAGTACCTGTACAATTCATCGGCCCCCGCGGTGGACGGTAATGCCATGGACATGCAGTAAAGTTTAATGTGTTTTTCACCTGTACCCTCACTTATTTCATTTCCTTTTATTGTTTCATGGCGGTTTAAGTTTTGCGCAAGTCACCCATGTTATTTAGTAAACCCGGAAGCGACGTGTAAACCAACTTTAGACTTCACAACGGTTCGGCTTACGCTGGCTTCGAGCAACAGTGGGACGTGTCAGTTCCCCTCAAAATGATAGATAAGCGAGTCGAAATATTCCGAGGCCCCGACCAGTTAGCCCAATTTAGCGAGAACGAACTGCTGGCAGGATAAGCCAATGATCTCTGTGGTCCCTTGCCATTTCAAAACTACGACATTCGCTCCCTGATCTCTTCGCCCTCGCTTCACCATGGCACTACAATCAATACGCTGTCGACTTCTCGGTCGATCCTTAGCCGGCCCATTGCGCACTAGGCCGAATCTACGGGCCCTCCACACCTCGCGAACCTTGCGGGCCGGAAATGCCAAAGCTGGAGAGTTCAAGCCGCTGCGTGGGATGCACGACTGCTACGGCGACACAATGCGGCGCTACCAGTTTATCGCGGATACGGGACGCCGCGTGGCTGAGTCTTACGGGTTCAATAAGGTAGGAGGATATCCCACTGCTAACATTATGTTACTTGTGACCGGGTAGCTCTGTGAATTAGGCACTCAAAACGGTGCAGGATCTCACCTGTATCATCCGTTAAAACCACTGATCTATTACACTTCTAATACATATATATATATTTCCCTTTCACCTCTAGATCGAGACACCCTTGCTAGAATACGCCAACCTCGTCGAGCGCAGTCTGGGCCGCGACAGCGACGTCGTGAGTAAGGAACTTTACACGTTTGACGATAAGAACGGTAGTCGTGTCGTGATCCGGCCTGAGGGAACCGCCAGTAAGTCGCCCGATCACCACTCATTACCACTCGAGACACTGGGACTGGCCCACCCTAACGAGACTTAGCGCGCCTTGTCTAAACCGCTCACCCGATCGCTTCATCCCTACGACTCTTTCTCTCATATGCAATGCACCAGGCGTCACCCGCGCACTGGTCAGCAACCAACTCTTTCAATCCCTCCCCCAGCGCCTATACTACGACGGACCCATGTTTCGCCGCGAACGGCCGCAGAAGGGCCGACTCCGCCAGTTCCACCAGTTTGGTGTCGAGATGTTTGCTCCACTTAACCCTTCGGTCGACGTGGAACTCATCAGCTTCGCTCGGGATTTTTTAACCGCCCTAGGCCTCCCGGCTGCCAGCCTTCGTCTCCAGATCAATTCTCTTGGATCCCTTGCCGCCCGCCAGGCTTACCAACGTGACCTACAGGCCTACCTACGGTCGCATGTCGATAAGCTTTCGGCCGAGAGCATGCGGCGGATCGATAGTAACCCGCTCCGGATCCTGGACTCGAAGGACCCGGGCGATCGAGCCGTTCTCGACCAGGACGGTCTCCCGCGGCTGAGTGACCACTGGGAGGCCGGATGCCGCGACCATTACCGCCATGTACTGGCAGGCCTGGACGCTCTGAAGATCACGTATGAGCCCCGGCCCCAACTGGTCCGTGGGTTGGAGTTTTACGAACATACCGTGTGGGAGTTCACTTGCAGCCAATCCCAAGCCTTAGGGTCCACTCAGGCCACTGTACTGGCCGGTGGTCGGTACGATCAACTGGTACAATATCTCGGCGGGCCCCCGGGATTGACCGGGATCGGTTGGGCCGCTGGTGTCGAACGGCTGTCGGTGTTGTTGGCGGAACAAGCGACCGCTGCGGGCGGTACGGGCCTGTTATTTCCGGCCCCACGACCAATCTTGGTGCTGACTATCCCAGACGGCGCAGCCGCTCCACCCGACGCATCGTCCTCGCCGTCGACGGACTTTGCCGAGATTTGTGCCTATGCCTCCCAAGTCGTAGCCCATCTGCGCCGCCAGCTAGGTGAATTGACAACGAACCGGGAATCACCGTCGCCTGGCGGGGTAGGGCCCGTCAGTATTCCTTGTGTGCTCTACCATCACCCATCCGCCACTGCCCCACAGCAGCTCCACAAGTCCTTACCTAAGGCGTTGAAGGGTAGTCCCCGGGCCATCCTGCTGGTCGGGTCCAAGGAGATGCGCAACCGGACCGTGTTGGTAAAAGACACCGACGGTAAGACACAGGCAGAGAGCTCCCTAGATAACTTGATCAGCGCCTTGGGATTCCTACGGGCGCCTGGGGCTTCCACATGATTCGCGAATACAGTTATTTTTCTCTACCGCCGTGGCTCCCAACGGCTTACTATATTTAAAAGAATAGATCAAAGTTCCTTTGAGTTTCCTTTCAGAGTACAGCGTGTTTGCAAAATCAAGCGAATCCGATCCTCAATATATTACGTATACTGTGGGCACGGATCACTAGTCGTGGTTGGACACAGATAGTGGCGGAGGTCTGTGTTCAACTGCCACTAGGAACTCCCAAGTCGCTTGACTTCCGGTCTGTTTATTTTTTTGGTGGTGATGTACGGCCGCAGTTTAAGGTTGGGCATCAGCAGGTGGTATCCTGTACTTTTTCTAGAAATTCGCATTTCGTCCGCCCACCCCTACATCTGCATCTGCAGCTCTACAGCCAATCCATTTCGACCCCCCTCCCAGCTTATCTACCCGTCGTTGGCATCCCATACCGCCCCCCTCCTCACCCGGTCACCTACTTGCCCCCTTATTGCGATCAGCTTTATTCTCTGCCCCCCCCTAGAGACCTAAGCAAGCCCACCATGCCCCGCGAAATCATAACACTGCAAGCCGGCCAATGCGGTAACCAGAGTAAGCCCAGTTTCTGAGCGTATATTACGAGAAGTATTCGCAGTAGTGCTCGTATACTAATAGACGCTAACCTTAAAGCAACCTTCCCTCTTGCGCACCACATTCCTCCCCTCGGCAGTGGGCACCCAGTTCTGGTCCCGACTCTGCGCCGAACATGGTATCAGCCCCGATGGCACCCTGGAAGACTTTGCCACTGAAGGTGGCGACCGCAAGGACGTTTTTTTCTACCAGGTAGGTTCAAGTCTATAGGCCCTGCGCTTCCCGCAATGTAGAATTATCGGATATTTCGACACGTGAATAGGAGAGGGGAGAGGTCACCAATACTAATAGATCTCTCCCATGGAAATTTTCGTTTGATTACTATACTCCTTTATCTAGGCCGACGATGAACACTACATTCCCCGCGCCCTACTGCTCGATCTGGAACCTAGGGTAAGTATCCCTGAGATTAAGGGTCAGCCATCTGACCAGCAAGTCTCGCCGTGCACTCTTTGTCCTCCCCCCATGGTAAATCCTAATTCCCAACGTACCCCACCTACTCACCATTACATTTCCTGTACCCCTTCATTACCCTTTAGGTAATTGATGCCATCACCACGTCGCCATACGGTAACCTGTACAACCCGGAAAACATTTTCTGCTCCAAAGACGGCGGTGGAGCCGGTAACATCTGGGCTCTGGGCTACTCGCAGGCCGAGAAGGTTGCCGACGATATATTGGACATGGTGGACCGGGAGGCCGAAGGCAGCGATTCGCTAGAGGCATTCATGCTGCTACACTCCATTGCCGGGGGTACCGGGTCGGGTATGGGTTCCTTCCTCCTTGAAAAACTAAATGACCGGTTCCCAAAGAAGCTGGTGCAAACCTACTCGGTGTTTCCCAATAACGAAGAGGTGTCAGATGTGGTGGTGCAGCCTTACAACTCACTGCTCAGTCTGAAGCGCTTGACCAGTAACGCCGACTGCGTAGTGGTGCTAGACAACTCGGCCCTGAGTCGGATCATCGCCGACCGCCTGCACATCCAGAACCCGTCATTCGCGCAAACCAACCAGCTCGTGTCAACCGTCATGGCGGCCAGCACCCAAACCCTGCGGTACCCCGGGTACATGAACAACGACCTGGTCAGCATCGTGGCCTCACTGATCCCCACCCCCAAGTGCCACTACCTCACGACAGCCTACACCCCGTTCACCAGTGACAGCGTCGAGAACGCCAAGACGATTCGTCGCACCACTGTATTCGACGTCATGTACCGCCTACTCAAACCGCAGAACCGGCTCGTATCCACACCGGCCCTCAAGCGCAACTGCTACATCTCGCTATTCAACATCATCCAGGGCGACACCGACTCCACCGAGGTGCACGAGTCCCTGCTCCGGATCCGTGAGCGGCGCCTGGCCCCTTTCATCCCCTGGGGCCCGGCCAGTATCCAGGTAGCCCTCACCCGCAAGTCGCCCTACCTCCGGACTAACCACCGCGTCAGTGGTTTGATGCTCGCCAACCACACCAGTATTGCCTCACTGTTTAAACGCACCCTCGACCAGTACGATAGGCTTCGGAAGCGCAATGCATTCCTGGACCAGTTTCGCCGCGAGGCTATGTTCGCCGACAACCTGGACGAGTTTGACGAATCTCGCGAAGTTGTTCAGGATATGGTCAACGAGTATAAGGCCTGCGAAACTCCAGACTACCTCCAGTTTGGGCAGCCTAAAGCCGAGTAAAGAGAAAGAAGGGGGAGGTCGGTGGTCGTCAGAAACTTCGAAGCGCACCTCGTGTGAGGGAAAGTGCGGCTCTAGCTGACGGCTGATAATTTCCCTAGCCTATAGCACTACCAGAGATTATTCATTTCTTCAAACTTGGGTCTGTTCGCTGATTCTATTTATCTGTAATTTCCATTCGTATGTTTCTTTAAGTTCAATAATCGCAACCTTCTCTAGTCTCAATTCTCGAACAAGGTTGAAAGTGCTCGCTCAGAGGTTTTAATTTGATGTGGTAGATGGAAGAGATGCTATCTAGTTGGAATGTAGGTTAAAAAATGCACTCGCAATCGGCGGGGCAGAAGGAAGATAGTGCAATCGGAAGTAAAAGTGTGAGTGTCAAGCGAGCGGAAGTGGGCATGGTGTGAGCGAAAAGGTTAACGCCCTAGAGTAGTCAGCCGGTGACATCCTAGGATTCCAAAGAAAAAGTAGACTCGGTGAAATGGGGCCGTGCAAGGAGGGAGTGGGCTCTTCAAGGGCCAGATGGTTATGAAGCAAACTCGCATCTACATGATGGCACAGTCGGCGTAGACAATCATGTTGTTGGTGCCGGGGGTATCCTCAACGGGGGCCGGCGCGTCCTTGGTGGAGATGGGGTGCTCGAGATTGGTGCGAGGGCACGGGGCGGCGGCGGAACCAGCGGCAGTGGTAGCAGGGACGGGCTCAGTCGGGTGGGGAGCGGCCATGGCGGTGCTGACCAGCAGCAGGGTGACGACGATGGCGTTAGTGAACTGCATGTTGCAAGCGGTACGGGTGAGGATGTAGGGGGGGGAGTGGGGTGTTGTTGGTTTAATGGAATAGGTAAAGGGCGTTGTAAGTGCGAATAAAATTAAGTGGTGGTAGTGGATGCAGGAGGAGTGAGGTGGTGTGGATGATGGTCAAGGAAGCGAGCGGCTGATCCCATATTTATATACAAAATAAAGCCCATCGAGAATTGGACAGGCCGCCTTGATTGGTAAACTCTACCAGTCCGGCCCTGAGCAGCACTTGGTCCATCAAATCACGGCTGCCTCCCTTTACCGCAGTCGCTGCTTTCCCTCTCGCCTGCTTCTCTAGAATCTACTTCAATCTGAGATACTAGTATCTATTGTTCAAGGCCCTAATGATTTAACTGTAGGGGAGTATTAAATAATACAGTAGGACCGGCTTGGGCCTTGTATGGTCGCCAAGCCGCTGCTGACTTCTAGGTCTAGAGTAACAAGGTAGTCAGTCCCCGCTAGCGATCCGATATTAAACTGTGGTGATTGGGCAGACCAACCGCCCCAAACGATACGGTAACCCCTACTCAACCTTCCGGAGCGGGGTTACGGGAGAGGGGCTCAAGTAGCCATAGCCATTCGGGCGGATGGTGATAGGCGGAGGTGATTTGGTATTACTCTGGTTACCGCCTTCACATTGTCGACTTGATCTCCTGGCTAGCTTCCCCAGATGAAATAGGGCTCATGGTTGAGGGACGTGGTGGTACTGTGAAGGCCGGCGTATTTTTAGCGTCACTGTGAAGTCCTTTGCCGCAGCGCCAGCAAGATCTCTAGCCTACATATCTCCTATGAACTACTAAGGGCTTGGGTGCGTGGCCAAATGGAGAAAGCGTGTCATTTTCGTGTCGCCTGTGGCCCCGTCCAGAAGGCCTCGACACAGATCTTATTATACTATTCGGTGGCCTAACGTTTAAGAACTGCGCCGCAGAACTGTGTAGCACAATGTAGCTGGGGCTCCAGTAAACCTCCCTTCGACTGATCGCTCTTGGTCGCGTCACTATCCTTCCCCTACCTCAGTCCTAGACCTCAAGAAAGAAGATGCTGCACAACGTGTAGAACGTCCTAGTCCTACGTGACGCGAGGCCGACCTTCATCTTTACTTTTCGTTTATCCGAATGTACGGGACGCCGCAGCGTGGTACAATCCGTGGTGGGTCGTGTAACGGCACCGACAAGGATCGCCACCTCGGTTAAAGGTGACCCTGCGGCGGTCCGATCAGCTACGCTCCTGTCGTGGGATAGTGAGGAGGAGAAGGGACAAGCCGGTGGTGGTACGGAAAATTCCTTCAGTGTGCTAAGTCCAACTACTCCGGGATCAGGGGTGGCGTCAACCGGCAGAATCGTGAAGATAACGAGGAAAGGAGGTGGAATAGGAGCGTCGCGATCTCCATCGGGGCATAGCCTTACAATACCGTCCTTTGTGGTATCCGAAAGTAGTACGCCTTGGTATTGTAAAAACTGAGGTATTCCGACGTTGTAACGGCTGGTAGAAGGACCGTATTTCCTCCTCTCAGCCCCAATATCCCGTTATCGGCGTGTAATTTTAGTAGAGTAGCCGGAGTGCCATGCAGATAGGCTGAAGTATGGGCTGCCAGCAGATGACCTTGTACGAGGTGACATGGGTGTCAGAGCTGGTAGTGCCGAGAACACGAGATACGCTCTGCGAACCTGCCCCACCTGCTGCGATCATTCACTGCCATTGGTCGGCCAGCACACCGGCAAGCTTCTGTTCTACCCAACTGATCCGTCCGTCTAACCCGGTCATAGATATGGCGGTACGCCACCAATATTGCTATGGGACTATCCGTTTGCAGATCCCGGAGGTGACGGCCAAGGTTCCTCACAGCAATGATGTCAGATCTTCGACCTTTTCCTGCCGAATGGTACCGACGGTTGACTTCTTACTACCACATTGGCGGCCTGACCGAGCGCAGCACATTAAATTCGTTATTACCTACAAACGACACGATGTGATTTGCAAACCAGACAATCCCACGAGGTGCAGAAGTTTGGAAACCTATCATCTAAGGGCGCATTGTTGGAAGCATAAGAGTCTGATACTCGAACGTGGCCTCCAATGTATATTACGGCACGGTGAATAGATGGGCGTCAGGTACAGTATTGATTACTCTACCCGCCTTACAAAACAGATCGATAAGCAAGGGCATAGCCACTCTCATACAGCGGAGAACAGCCATGGCGGGTTTTGGATTAGCTGCATCCTCGGGTTACCTTCATCGACCCATGGCCTCGTTGAAGGAAGACCGCGGTAGCTTCGGCGGACCCGCTCTCCGCCTATAACACCGCGTTAATCGAAGAGCGGAGCTTTAAGCCCAAATATACCTCACCCCACCACAATAGACGACACAGCGTTTTGATTGGCTCCTGTGATACGCCTGTTGTCGGATGAGCTGCCTAGAGCTCATTCCAGTCATTGTTTACCTAATGTGCGATAGCAGGTCGACAGTGCCTCTCGCTTCGCCCTTGCTGCGCGACATTCTTAGGCATGCCTTCTGAGCTGCCTTTCCTCTGCCTTTCCGATTGCCCTAGCTTAAACCGCCGTTCATTCCACCTTCACCGTGTAACGATGCAGGACCGCGCCGCCTTCCATACGGAGGTTGTCCTGGCACAAGCCACCGAGCTTGCGAAGCAGCAACTGAACGAATCAGCCGAATACCTTGTAAGTGTGCCCACATCAACCGCCCCTTCTCCCAAAGCACAACCAGAGCCCTCCTGGAGTCCTCGTACAGACCAGGTATACTCTGTCGAAACACCACTACGCGCTCAACTCGTAGACTTATACCCCAACCCCGTCCACTCGCATATATGCCCCCCTCACCAACCCCGTCTCCTCCAGTGCCATCTAATTATATCCTACTCCAAACGTTCGAGTGTCGCAACTGGAATTCAATCAACCAAAACCAACCTTTTACTGGCCAAGGCCCATCTACTCCTCGGCAATGTGATCAGGCCGCAGGGCCAATGGAGACGCGCTGCCTCCCAGTACGAAGACGCGCTCAATTTGCTGCAACCCCACCAGGGCCTAGCCAGTATCGTCTCGGCCGATGTGACCACGCGTTTCCTGATCACCGCCCTCCACGCGGCGCTCTGCCAAACTTATCACCTCTTGGGCCGACCTAAACTCGCCCTGTACCATCTGAGTCGGGTGCCCGAGACGGAACGGACTCTGGCGCTCACCCAGATCCTAGCTGAGGCCAGTGAAAAGCTAGGCAATCGGGAAGTGGCGATCCAGGCCCAGAGGTCCCTCCTACAGCGGCAGCCCTATGCATTGGAGTCCATCATGGCCCTCGCCCGACTTGGAGTGCCATGGGACGAGGTCAATGCTCAGCTCTCCTCCGGCCCGCTCCCGGTTTGGTTGGGTGACCTCACGCACGTCTTGTATGCCAGCAAGGACCCTACGAGTTCGGGTAAGTGTTCGCCCAGCCTATGGCTGAGGTCTGGCTTCGGACTGGAGGGGGGGGGCTAAACAAATAGTAAACCGCTACTCCCGCCGCTTCCTAACCCTAGGGTATAACCTTGATTGCGCCCACTGCTCCCGACCCGCCGACGCTTCTGCCCAGCCCCCGAGTCCCTTCGGCGGTGTCGCGCCCTCGAAACCGCCCTTTTCCCGAACAACCCCGACCTCGTGCTGGCCGCCGCGCATTTCTACCAAGCCAACCACGAGCCCATCCCAGCGTTCTACCTCCTATCCCAGCTTCATGCCGCGTACCCAGCCAACGTGCACGGCATGGATATCTACGCCAGTCTCATGAAGACCCAGGGTAACCCTACTCTGATTAGCAAGTAAGTACCGCCGACAGACTGCTATTTGATCGAACATGGATGCTTTTAACGAACCCAGCCTGGCCATTGGTAAAAGTGGTTGTTACTAACGTCTTCACGACCGAGTCATCGTATAAATGCTTCCGTCCAGACTGGCCGACGAAGTGCGGAACGCCCACTCAGACAGCCCCGAACGGTGGGTAATCATGGCCCATTACTGCACGACCCAGAACCAATACACACGGGCGCTGACGTTTGTGACCAAGGCCTTGGCGCTCCGGCCGACATACCACCATGCTTTGGTCACGCAGGGAAATCTATACTTGGCGCTGCGTGACCCGGTAAATGCCGTTACGAGTTTCCGACAGGCCGCCCGGCTCTATCCTGACCTGGCCACGCAGCAGGGCCTCACTGAGGCCTATCTGGACTTGGGGCGATTCCAGGACGCCTACGTACTCGCCAAGGCTGTCCACGAAGCCGCGCCGCAGCACCCTGTAGCCATCACTTTGCTTGGCATCGTGCTCTCCCAGAGTACCGAGACCCAATCCCGCGCTATAACCCTGCTAACCGACGCCCTGCAACGCGACCCTAAATACACCGAGGCCGTCATTGGACTGGCGTCGATCCACGTCGCTCAGAAGCAGTGGGAGGAAGCCATCGCTCTTTTTACCAAGTACCTACCCTACAACGATACAGGGTTCATGCGCACGCGGTACGCTGATATTCTAACACTATCTGGGGAGCTGCACCAAGCGCAGATAGAATACAACACGGCCTTAAGGTAATTTTAATGCGATATGACAGAGCATGTGCACAACGTCAAGAGATGGAACGCTCGTCTTGTTACGTTGGTAACCCATAGCTGCAGTACCACCGCTGATATCCCTGTAATCCACATGCCAACGCGACACCACCGGCTCTTTTTTTATTTTTTTCTGCCACCCTCCCCCAGCCTCGAACCTGGCTATGAAAAGGCTAAGGAAGGACTGGCCCGCATCGAACAGATATTGGCAGACAACGAGGCCGACTACGCCACCGATGACGGTGAAAGTGAAGGGGGTCTCACCGACGAGGAAGGATTGGACGGGACAGAGGAAGACGAACTCGATTTGGACGCGGATCTCGAAGAAGCCAACATTGAGGTGGAGTACGAAGACCTGTCTGCTGAAGAATTAGAGGATGCGTCCGGACCGAGTGGCATACCTATTGATTACACTCCAGCACCAGAGTCTGGACATAGTTTCCGCCCGCGGGCCGATTCGCAGTGGTCCGTTACCACAGGGCCCTCGCCGGTCGGCTCGCTCGAGTCCGCCGACCCATTTGCCCACGACCGCAGCACCCTGGCCTGGGCCACCCCATCCGATGTCAACCAGTCTTCCGATAGCGCCACCCCTAGCCTGGCCATACACGCAGACCCCCGCGGGTTGGCGGTACGACGACTCCCACCGGCCCCGCCGCGCAACCACCACGCGGGTCGCGGCTTTGACGGGGGTTTTGCTCGACCAACTCCCCTTCAACGCCCTGGTGCCGGTGGCATGGCTACCCATACTACCGGTTCCCCCGATACGGACACACCAGCTTTCCCCTCCCGCCTCAATTTCCTCGCCGAGCCTGGGGCAGGGAGGCCCGGGCGGGCGCTGTTCCAAGCCATGGAGACCCCACTCCACCCGGGCCTGGTCTACCCTGCCACTGCGGGCGATACGGTCATCCCGGCGGCTGTCACTCCCTTGGCTCGTGTCGCTGGTCTGGAATCCACGGAGCCTACTGCGGTTGATGCTACCACCACCACTACCGGCCCAGTAACCCTGCAGTCGCTCCGCTCACCCCCTGTATCGCACCTCGAGGCCGCCATGACACCAGTCGTTTCGTCTCTCCCTGCCCCTCGGATCGATTTCAAGGCCTTAGTTCGCGGTGATTTAGGCGATGAAGGCGGTGAATACAGCGGGGAGGATATGGTGGAGGATTGACGCATCCTTCACCGCTAATGGTTTCCCAATAAAACTCGGGCTTAACTGCGCAGCGTGTAGTGAGCAAGAAGGTTTCACCAGTATCATCTGTTGTATTGTTTTTTTTTTTCTTGATCCCAGCTTGGCTTACGCTCGGACCGACGAGCGGCGACCAACAGATTCACGTGAGGTTCAATTTGCCTCGCCCTTACATCTTAGCAGCCTTGCATTCCGAACGGGCGGGACCGTCTGTTTAGACAATGCGATAGTGTAAGGCATGTGTATACGCGGATAGTCGCCATCACCTTGCAATCTTCCAGCCTCTCAACTAGGCGTCGCATCTTGGGCCCGCCAACTAGTCTCGTTACATTGTACGATTCGCTTTGCCATATCTTCACCTCGCCTAGAACCCATACCGATACTGTAGCTATACTACCTCGACTGGTTCCTATCCCTCCACATCAATCCGATCCCCTGTAAGGCTGATTGCCGCTACGGCGACGAGCTCAGCGGTTCTTTCGCACCTTCTCCTCATTCCAATTTCTCTTCGAAAATCCCCCAGCCCGAGTCGGAGCCAGAGCCATGGTCGACCGCATTAACCGCTTGGCTGGGTCCTTATCCTCGCTTGACTATACACGGCTGGCGGTACCCATTCTGGAGCGGCGGTTCCAAGACGTGCTGTGGCTGAGTGCGGGGTTTGCTGTAGCAGTCGCGACGTTACTCCAGGTGAAGCTCGGTGACCGTTTGTTCCACCCGTTCGCACACTACCACATCATGCACCACGCGTATGCTGCCAGCACCTTGGCCTTGGTTATGTACGTCCTCACTCGCCTCAATAGCGACATGTGCCACGTGGAGCGGCGGACGCACAGCAGCCGGGTGGTCAAATTGCAACTGTTCACGATGCGCCCAACCTGGACAGTCATTGGTGTTTACGCGCTCAGCGCCCTGGCCACCACGTATGTCTACTGCCGCTGGTTTCTCCACGGTCACCTCCCCATGACGCTCCATCCGACTGGTGACTATGGACCCCGCATTTTGGCCCCCGCACGTGCCATGGTGACGGTGGGCGCCGTCGCAGCTGGCGCACTGTATGGCGCCCAAGTTGTGTGGACCGAACGGTATCACCTCCGGTTCTCTACGGTCCACCAAACTCGGCTCTTCGCCATTAAGGGCCAGCTGCCCACTCTAGTCGCCCGTGCGGTCACCTGGACCTGGCTGTTTGTGCGCTGGTTCTGGCTCGCCTACCTCGTCCTAGGACCCTTGACATACCGGATCCATGCTGGCTTCATTTACGCCAGCAGCGACCTGACCCTGATCCCGCCCGTGGGCAACCCAATCTGGAGTCCCGGTACGCTGCTCCATCTGTTCTCCGCGGTTTGCTTGGCCATCCTGTGCTTTGAAGCCCAGCTAGCCATCTTTGAGACCGTGTTTACCGACCCGGCCGAGGTGGCCGTTCGCAGCAGCGATCCCAACGCCTGCCTTAGCCGTGGTCTGGCTATCCGTGAGCCTACCTTGCCCTGCTACCTCGCCTTCTACGAGCTGGCCCGCCTCTCCCGCTTCTCCCCCGAGCGCCGCGATAAGATCTTCAGGGACATTGACCGCCCGTTACCCATGGCTCAGGAATTGCTCGACCACTGCTTCGCTGTAATCGATCGGGCTCTCGCAGACCTTCAGGAGAAGACCACTGCGGCCACAGCCAGTCCGAAGATAGCCTCCCGAGCTGATACTGCCGTCGCCACTCCTAGCGCCAACTCCACTACGTCCCCACCCGCCCCCATCCTTACGGATGGGCTCCCGCGCCGTCGTACTGGCGCCTTCATTAATGAGCTGGTTGGTGGGATTACAAAGGGGAGCCCGTCGGACGCCACCAACGGTCCCACCTCCAAGTCCTCTGACACCACTAGCCCGGCCCCTGCCTCGGCCGCTAAGCCGATCCTGGCGGCCAAACCACCACGGAACGGTGTAGACCCGGTCCTGGATGCTACTCCCAAAACCATGGATGGCTACCTCTTCAACCTGGTGGTATCCCTCCTCAAGCGGTCGGCGATCGGTAAGGAGCTGCTTATGCGGTTTGACAATGACGCCACGCTGGTTATCTTTGGCGACTTTCAAGTCCAAATGTGGGCGATTCAGGCCATCGGCGACCTCATTTACCACTCGGTCCGCGAAGATACTTATGGAGGGGTTCAGCGGCAGGTGGACGGTGTCCTCGAGCGGCTCGTGGCCTACCTCCTGGCTCTCGAGGAGTTTTCCCAGGAGCCTTACTATCTGAAGGGCGCCACTGCCGACGACCGAGCCGCACACGTTTTATTTCGCCACTCCCAACACCAGCGCGTCCAGCGCCAGGCTTTCGCCCTCATTCAGGCGCTGCAAACCACCGTCTACCTGATCGTCACGGAGTATTACGAACACCTCCACCAATACAAGTTCAGCCCGCAGTGCGCCAAAAAGCTCCAGCGCTTCTCCCAGTTCCACGAGTAGCGTTATGCTTTGCCACCCAACCCGGCGCTATGCCTTCGCCACCTTTAGTAGCCTGGTACCTCATGGATGTACCTCGCCTAGCCGTCGCCACGCACCGAATTTACGAGCTAATGTAATCCTTTTCTAAAAAAAGAAACACCTAAAAGTCTTAATCTTCCATCGCCATTTTGTTAGCAGCATAATGCGGGGTTGCATCGGATTGCCCACACAATGGGGGCAAGAGGTTTAACGTTGTAAGCTTGGACAACGGTAGGCTTAGGAACGATGGGTTTCATTGGCCGAAAGAGTGGCGTGAGGGTTGAAATAAGAGAGAGAGGTGTAAATTGCGAACGATAATCATGCCATATAGGAAAGAGGGAAAAGGGAAAAATGCGAAAGCGATGAGGAAAACAAGGATTGTAAAAAGCCGATGCGGAAAGGTCAAGAGGAGTAAGGAATAGGCCAAAGGGGAGGGGGGAAGGGAGAGAAAGAGAGAGAGAGGGATAAAATCGTTAGGGCTTACATCTTGAGTTCACCAGACAGGGCGTCGGCCAGGGCGTCGACAGCAGCGTCTTTGGCCTTGGCATCTCCCTCGACCAGCTTCTGCTCCTCCTCTTCCTCCTCCTCCTCCTCTTCACTAGCTTCAGACTCGATATCGAGCTCGTCATCGGTGAGTTCTTCCATATCGGACAGGGACCCGAGGGCATCCTCGTTATCATTGTCCTGGAGGGCGGCGCGGATCTGGGTCACGGCGGAGCACTCGGCGTCGAAGCGGTTTCCGTTCAGATCAAGTGACTTGAGGGCGGTCATCTTGGCGACGGCCTGGGAGAGGACCAGGGCAGCGTTCTCTTCAATCTCATTGAACCCAAGGAGCAGCTCCTCAAGGTTAAGTTCCAGCTGCAGCATCTCGGCGGCTACGGCCAGGCCGCCCATAGGGCCCACCAAACAGTCACCCAGGTTGAGGCGCTTGAGATGTGGCCAGGACGCCAGGGATTCGGCGAGGGCGAGGGACCCAACTGCGGTAAAGGTGTTATCCTGGAGATCAAGGTGGGCCAGGTTGGGGCAGTGGGTAAGGCCAAGGCACAGGTGGCGGATGCCCTCAGGCCGGATCCCATTCTGCGGGAGGCGGACCTCAGTGAAAGTGCCGTGCGCGGCGAAGGCCTCGGCCAGCGCCTTGCTGGACCCGTTCTCCAACCGGTTTCGCCCGGCCACCAGGCAGCGCAGAGTGGACTTCTCGCCGGCGGCCGTGTGCCGAGCATGGCGCTCCATCATGGCCTTGGCGATCAGGCGCCCACCAGTGATGCCTAGGCCGTTGTTGTTCAGCTTAAGGGTTTCGAGGGCAGGGCTACGGACGATAAAGTCAAACATGGATTCGGCCCCGATGGGACCAAAGGCGTTGTCACTTAGGTTGATCTCGACGAGGTGCTTCTTGTCCGCCAGGGCGTCGCAAATGTCCTTAACGGCGCCCTTCACGTCCTCCCGTAGACGCCCCGTGAAAATGTCGTAGAGTAGAGCGACCTGGTCAGATAGGGGTATGCAAAATAGAGCGGAGACGTCGGTTAGTACTACGGGGAAGAAGGTGGGAAGGGTGCTACCTTAAAAAAGATTGTGAGGTCCAGACTAGAAGCCCGGTGAACCGGTTGGTGACGTGTTGAGTGACCTCACTAGAGTCACCTACCTTGATGCTAGACTTGGTCTTGAGGACATCGGCCAGGGCCTTGGCGGCCTCGGGGCCGATAGTATTACCGTTAAGCTGCAGGAGCTCGAGGGTCGGCACATCGCGGATCTCGGCCAGGTAGGGCTCGATGTCGGCAGCGGTGGTCAGCTTGAGACCCTTGCCTTCGAGACTGTAGACATTCTCGGGAGGAGCGACGAAAGTGGTATCGTTCATGTTGTCCAAATTAAATATAAAAAAAAGTATATAGGTGTGGTGATGAGTTTTGAGTACGAGGAGGACGAGAGTTTGAAAAGAGGAAGGTCGAGGTTAGAGGAAACTGGACGACGGGAGATGGGAGGCTAAAGAGACGGGGTCTGCAGGAATCCTGTCGTTGGGAAGGTAAAGTCAACAGTAGCGTGGAGAGAGGCGGGAGACACTAAAAAATATTCGCAGCGCCAGTGGGACGGGGGTCAGATAAACACAGCAGTGGAAATGAGGAGCAACTCGATAGAGACTCGGGCAACCCGCGTAGGCATGGGCGGCGAGTGATGTTACGCATTGCGACTGGGCACTTGGTTCTTTTACTATGACTTAAAGGTAGGTAATTCCGACAGGAGCTTCCACACTCGACTTTGTTCGTGGCCACGGGTCAAGGCGGGGCTGAAATGGACGGGTTGACTTGGTTGACCCCAACTGTACAGGATTCCATCTCCACCATAACAGGGAGATGTTGGCCTCTCATTGGCCAGTGTCTGCCTCGGCAGGGTCGGGTGTATACATAACCGGGGGGGGGTCAGTCGTAGGAATGTGTAGGCTGGTTGAAGAGACGAGAGTTGGATAGTTATGAACCTATAAGCATATAGCATTATAGTCCTTTTGAGGTGACAAAGAAGATGGCTGTCGATCTTCGAGAAGTCTTACAAATAACTAACTTACAGCTTCTAATTGAAATATATTAGCATTCCACGTTTAAAGGGATATTCGGTTAAAAGCGTTAATGTACAAGAGGAAACAGAGCTGGTGTAGAAACAAAAAAAAGAAGCTTATAGTTGCTACAAAGACGTCACGGATATTCTAGACCAAGTGGTATTTATTAAACATAGCCACCATCACTCTGTACTACTCGACAAGCTCGTTCTAGCCAGCTATCAAAGCAGGCTTTAAAGTCACTTGGTTGGAACTTAGCAAGTTCTGATTTCCAGGCATCCACGGCCTCCTCCAGTGTGGGGTATTTGTTTACCCCTTAACCGCTGTTTGGTATTCCTGAACAGCCAGAAGTCACAGGAGGCAAGGTCAGGGCTATAGGGAGGAGCTGGTAATAAGTTTGGTTCTGGTACTGGAAATGTAGGTACAGGTAGCTGCGGAACGATGTGGCGGTGCATTATCATGGTAAAGCTGTGGAAGGTGACGATCCAGACTTCCACGTGCATTTGCCCAGGCCTTGACCACGCGCTTCAGCCCGTACACTACATAGAGTCTGGTGGTGACCTTGACACCTGGGGGCTTGACACTCAGGTGTAATAGACCACGCCTGGTGAAGAAAATGGTCAGCATCACCTTGGGTGTGGTTTGGCCTCGGCGGGTCTCAACTGGGACAGGGCTGCCTTTAGGGCATCACCTTCGGCGACTGGAGCTAGTAAGTGGACCATAAAGGTACCCTTATGTCTCGTCACCTGTGATGACGGAGTCCAGTAGGTAGTCACTGGCCCCACTGAACTCCTCCAGGAATTCTGCGGCAAAACGTACCCGCGGGTGGTACTAGTTATTGATGAGGCCATGAGGGACCCAGTGATTGAAATAACTATACAACCCCAGGCCCCTGCGCAGGACATTGTGTATGGTACTAGAGAAAGTGCGACATACCCGGGCCAGCTGTTCAGCCGTAAGTCGAGTGTCTTCCTTCAAGCGTCTCAGGATTATGTCCCCATAGAGCCCACCAATTTCATCTGATGGATGGCCAGAACAAGGGCTGTATTCAAAAGAATGCCGACCTGTGCGAAAGCGAGCTAGCCAATTGTGGGCGGTGGAGCGGCTAAGGGAAGCCGGGCCCAGTTTGGGAATCAAATCATTGAGATTGACATCCGGCTTGCGGTCCTCTGGATAGTAATTATAAATAATCACCCGTACATCACGCCTGGTTAATTTTGGCGAAGTAGGGGAGGGGTTCTTGTGGTACACCAAACCACTGATCCGATCAGTTGTGACCCCACACTAGCGACTCTTTTATCACCGTCGTTTTATCACTAGTACGCCCCCTCCTCCTCCTCACCCATTAGAATATCCCCTTGCTACCTTTTCCCCTAGTTGCGTATTTACCTCTCTTTGACTTGGTACCAACCCCAAATGCGCCCTGTCGTTTGAAGGTCTGCCTGACCTGTACGGCAGCCCTAATGAAAGAGGCGGGCCATCTTTCATTATAAAAGGCAGTCAGCACGACCCATAATAAACGATAGTTAAGACCCACCCCATATTGTTCAATCATCTATTTCGAATTCGTTCCGTACTTTACTTAGTCTTTTTCCTGCCTTTCGGGCTAATTAGCCACTACGTTTCCTCTAGGGTAGTTCACCCTACGACAGTTCTTAAAAGTAAACATGGTGAATGGTTAAAAAAGTTGTGGATTCGGAAATGAGTCAATCCTGGAATGGTGTATACTAATTGACTTGTAATCGTTGATTCACCTAGGTTTCATCTGAAATATATCTACCTGAGATCTCCGGCTTAAAAATTCATTTTTTTTGTGGTCACCTATACTAGACATTTCTTATTTCCTAATCATGCCTTCATATGGGGTAGGTGTACACCCAAGGACCGGGGAAGGAAAATAAACACGACTCGCAATAATACAGTTGTTGTATTGGATGATTGACGTTTCATTCAATTAAGTGACTACGAGGACTGATATGGAGGCAATTTCTAATGAACCAAGGTTTACGAGGAGAGCATCCCTTAGTAAACATTGAGTCCGGCTGTGATGCCCACAAATCGGGTGTGGCACCAACTGGACAAGTGGGCAGAAAGTAAGGTTTATTTGTAGAGGAAAGGCAAGTAAGAGTCACCCGTAGATACTGAGTGCTACGCACTATCAAGCAATACAAGAGTTGGTCATATGGTGCTTTTTTACTAGATGACGTGGAGCACAACGATTATAATTAAGAAAGGCCTACTTGATCGAACAGGCACAGGATGTGGGGACAGGAATACTTAGGGTAATGTGGTAGGCACGAGACGTTCGTAAAGATTGTGAATGGTGCTAGAAGACGGGGTGTGAAAACGGTAAGAACTAAGACAATAATACGGGTGAAAACTTTCTCTAGAAAAGGGCATCCTACCCACTCTCTCCCTCTCTGACTTCATCCTTTGAAGGCCAGGTTAACCATATAAATCGTCCTACTTGTGAGCCGGCCCTTTCAGATGAGGACATAACAATTGGGAAATTAAACGAGGGCAGGACAGGGGTTGTTGGTATCCAAGACCCTTGTCTTCTCCATCCCTGACACAATACAATGTATTTTTATTACTATTCAATCAACAACGGTTATCATCCAATTCATACTATCCAATTCGTCTTCAGTGTCATTTTTTTGTTTTGTTAGGTTAACCACTATCACGTTAAGGGTGTATGGTTCTTCCACTAGACTGCAGGAATGGTACCGACCTTGGACTGGGAAGGGGTCATCGACAGGGATGCAGTTAGGTCCCAATTAGGGATGCTTCAACCTGACCGATTCACCCTGAGTTTATTTCATGACAACCACATCTACATCTCTTCAGCCAGTTTCAGAACGGCCTGAACCTGAGCCTTGGTGGCTCCCACATTGACAGCACCTTGTAAGTGGCCCTTCCGGAGCCTAGTGATGTTACACGTTGCGAGTACCGCAATGGCAATAAGCTCAGTCACCACTTCGGTTACCAGCTTGCACGGCGTGTATACAGCCCCGTAGACCACTATATACAGATGCTACTAAATGTCGTGAGGATTTCTAAGTCAAATGATGTTTATTCAATATAGCTGCCACCACCCTGTACTACTCGGCGAGCCCTTTCTATCCATCTATCTAAACAGGCTCTATAGTCATTTGGCTGGAGCCTGGCTAACTGCAATTACCAGGCGTCCACGACCGCCTCCACTGTGCTGAACTTCTTGCCCCTCAGCCGCTGTTTGATATTTCTGAACAGCCAGAAGTCGCAGGGGGCTAGGTCAGGACTGTAGGGAGGGGCTGGCAGAAGTTTGAGTTTAGAGTTGGAAATGTAGGCCTGGGTAGCTGCAGCACAATGCAGTGGTGCATTATCATGGTGAAGCCGCAGGGGGTGACGGCCCAGACTTCCACGTGCCTCCACCCAGGCCTGGACCATGGGCTTCAGCCCGTACTCTACATAGAGTTTGGCAGAGACCTTGAAACCAGGGGGCTTGACACTCAGGTGTAATAGGCCACGCCTGGTGAAGAAAATGGTCAGCATCACCTTGGGTGTGGTATGGCCTTGGCGGGTCTCAGTTGGGACAGGGCCACCTTTAGGACACCACCTCCGGCGATTGGAGCCAGCAGGGGGATCATAAAGGTACACCCAAGTCTCGTCACCTGTGACGATGGAGTCCAGCAGGTAGTCACTGGCCCCATTTAAATTCTCCAGGAACTCGGTGGCAAAATGCACTTGCTTGTGGCGCTGGTCGTCGGTGAGATTGTGGGGGATTCAGCAATTTAAATAGCTGTGCAACCCCAGGTCCCTGCGCAGGACTCTGTGCATGGTACTAGGGGAAGTACGGCAGGCCCAGGCCAGCTGCTCAGCAGTAAGTCGAGGGTCTTCCTTTAGCCGTCTCAGGATTACGTCCCCATAATATGCACCAATGTCATCTGATGGGCGGCCAGAACGAGGGCTGGCTTCAAAAGAGCAGTGACCTGTGCGAAAGCGAGCCAGCCACCTGTAGATGGTGGAGTGGCTAGGGGCAGCTGGGCCCAGCTTGGAAGTCAAAACATTAAAAATATCATCTGCCTTGCGGCCCTCCAGATAGTAATTATAAATAAAGACCCATACATCATGCCTGGTTAACTTGGGTGGGGTGGGGGAGGGGGTTTGAAAAGTAGACATGATGGATGGTTAAAAAAGCAAGCTGTGAGGTCAACAATGGCTCAATCCTAGAATGGTTTATACCAACCGACTCAGCATCATTGACTTTCTTAGGTTTCATCTGAAACACTGCAATCTGAGACCCCCAGCTTAAAATCCTCACGACATTTGGTAGCATCTGTATGTACATTACATGGGTAGATAAAATAGTTGTGAGTTGGGTGATAATAAGCATAAGCTACAATGCCAGTGAATGATTTGCCATCCATAACAGCGTCAATTAACTGCTCCGTTATCAACTGGCTACTTGGCACCGTATTTTGGCTTGCCATACGGTACTAGTTGTTCACACTTACTGGTTATGGAAAATGGCACAGGTCAGGGTAGGCACGTTCCATAATTCTAACCACGTTTTCGGCTGTAATTTTTTTTAAGTCGAGGTAGAAGAGTTGGGTCACATTGTGAATTATTAGCTCATACCAGACATATGTCGCAATAGGTCGTACCTGCTGAATACTAAGAAAGCAGGGGGGTTTCGTCATTCTGGAATCCTATAGCCTACCAAACTTGGCGTCACCAGTCGCTATATAAATCAGAGGTGAATCGTTGTGTACTAATCGCAGTTACTGATTACCTTTATCACCATAGACACGGTTGAATAGAGCTTGACCGCTTCTCCAGCGTTCCTCAAGGTACAGAGACGCATTTGGATAGCTCTTGGGGTCACGTTCACTAGTAGAGGTAAACCATAAAAGAGGCGCAAATCGGACCATAGGATGTACATTAGAAGCACCCAAATGGCTAACAGATATCTGTACCATGTGGCTAAGCCCTTTGCTCGGCCTCAAGTTGCCACAGGCTAAACTAAGCGGCCTGCATGAATAGGCACTCCCCCCCTTTTTTTGATCAATTACCACTTACACATTCAAGGTTTTAGGGAGCCGTTCGAAGAGTTTAGGTGGAATAGCGTCCATGACAACATCCAGAGCACTAATGACCTACAGCGGTGGGATGGAAAGGGGCGGTATACGGAGGGTGATATAGATTAGGTTGCATTATTTAATGTAATAAGTCTTTGACATAGCTGCCTTCTGAAAATTCTAGACACGCGCTTAGCATGTGGCACGAGTCGTTGGTCAATCGAGGTAACTCCCTAATTTTGATGTTATATTGTTCTACGCTCAATAGACATCCTACCTGGGTCCGCCAATGTAGGGGGACGATTTGAAGAGAGCTTCCCTGACACGCTGGATGAACCGAAGCTGGGTCAATATGGTTCCTTTGGCTGAGTCACAGGTGAAGCTCTGAGTAGACTGGGTATTGAACTCAATGCTTGCCAGTTCGTCCAAAACCAGTTTACTAACCACTTCAGGTCGGTTGAGGGTCATGCAAATGATAGCCTGTAACCCAAAGTAAAAGTGACGCATGGGGGTGATCCTGCAAGAGCGGTTAGTTGTGAGACTCCAGTTGTACTTGGGGGAGGGAGGATACTATAACGTTGTACTAAATGTAAGCCTTTCCAAATACCATAATGTGGTGGACAGTTTAAATTACCTGTATAAGAGGGTATACATTGGTCCCTAGAGCCTGCTTTGCTTCATCTGTCATTGACAAGTAGAAATGGATGGGTCAGTTGTGTGAAGTAGAAGTATATGATTTGACTGAAGGGTACACAATAGGTAGCACATAGTAGTTGAACAAGGTTTTCCAAGAGCGTGCGTAGGGATCACTACCTTGATATACCATGTGGTGATTGGGAACCACCACATTAGATTTTCTCAAGGTAAAGTCCAAGTCTACTATTTCAGAACCATAAATTCT
>JANBPT010000338.1:0-43239 GCA_027575765.1 Tieghemiomyces parasiticus | reverse complement strand
CTCGGGATCGTTTCTACGAGGGCAGGATCGAATCTGCCGGAGCTAGACTGATAGGCAGGCGAGTAGGAAGATCTGGGCGGTGGTGGTCTCGAGTCAGCCCGCCAGTAAAACGGTAAGCAGGTAGTGGCGGCGTAGGCCTTGCAGGCTATAGTCCTGGGAGGCCTGTGCTTGCTTGATGGCTCACAAAGCTAGGAAAAAGGACGCTATAGGGGCCTCATCATAGTCACGTGACAACTTCTGTCAGGCCGGCTAGTACTCCACAGGCTGAATGGTCTGTACTCCGACCCTCGGCGACAAGTCCACTCCGAACAAGCCTGTCCGATTCTCGTAGCCACAGCCCTCCTACCAAAGTGTGAGTCTTGGGCCAACGGGAAATCATCTATACCTGTAACGATTGGCCTTACCCGGAAAGGACGTATTGGCAAATGTTAAGACCGCATTCGAGCCAGGGCCTTTCATAATAGTGGCCGCGGGGTTCGACCGGTCTCTGCTGAAGCGCTGAGCATGCCATTATCAGCGGGTACATCATGCCAGCCCCTAGAGTGCCACCTCCCACACTTGCATAACTGGAAGGCGCCTCGACTAGGCCCCTATCTATAGTTATGGCAGTGGGAACTGGTCAGGACGGCGAGTGACTGGCCATTCGATCATCACGGGCCATCCCATGTGTCTCACCGTTCGCTGTCCTTTATTCCTAGCTTTAGGGGGCGGGGGGCCATGCCATCCTCCCTGCCTTCCAAAAGTTGCAGTGCAGGGCCGCACCTCCTTGTACACGGTAATTACCCGGCTGTTCCTTTCCTGGGGCTGCAAGGTTACACCTGGGCCCATCAGTTAGCATAGTGCTGTGTGTTGGCGTAGTGGAAGGGACTAACAGCGAATATTGTAGCAAGGGCCTGCTCCTCAGGGAGTGTACTTCTTGGAAGATCGACGCCTCTATTTTTAAAGGGCCGCTCGACCCTCTGGCGTCCACGTAGCTAACGACAGGGTGCCCCACCATGCCTTACAGCCACCGGTCCCGCTGACCTACTCTCAACAAGTCCAACCTAGCCTCCCCTTCCCGGCTTACACGTCCTTCCCGTTACCACTTCCACCTTGCGCAACTTGCCCTCCCTACACACCAGACCGCACCCTGTGCATCTACCTACCAGTCCGCCGTCGCCTTGGGCCACCCGTCTCCACTTGAGCCCCCACTTTCCAATCACAGCACTGCTGCCCAGTCAGCGTACTCCCACATTCGTCAGCGCGAATGTTGCATTGTTCTGCAGCGCATTCGTCCGTCTAGTTGGCCCACGCGACCATCTCACATACCACTTATACACACGCTCATCCCGCATGAACCCACTACACGCCGACCACCCTACTGCCGAGCCGAGCCCGCAGTGCTCCGAGCCCGTGGGCGGCAGCCGGTCTGGTCGCTACGCCTACGAGGGCAATGCAGTAGGAATTTCCCACGGCCATAGCCGTTCGGCCCACCTCCTACCGGCCAAACGATCTCTGCCCCCCTCCCAGTCCTCGCCGGTTGGTACCCAGAGTGAGGACAGCGACGACGATGGTGACAATGGGACAGAGACGGAAGGTACGGATGTATCCGCCGAAGTCCAACAGGAGATGCAGGAGCTCAGCGCGGCCTTCCCAGATATCACCCAGCAGTACCGGTTACTCAGCAAGATTGGTGAAGGTAGGTTGCTTTACCCACCACCTCCTCCCCCTGGGCCGAGAACAGGATGGGGCAAGGTAAACCGGGGGCTTTGCCCTTGCCCGGGCTTAAGGACGTGCACAAGCGCTGACTAACTTTACTGGATTACCGTCGTGCCGTTCTTCACCTCCAGGCACCTTCAGCTGCGTGTACAAGGCCGTCGACCTACTCTACGACCAATACGATAACTCCTACTGGGACATGGTCCCGTCGGACGACGAGTCGGCTACCGATATGCGGTTACGGAAACGGTCCCGCACGTCCGACGACAGTCAGGGCACCGGCCGGGACGCCTGTCCAACCCCCAAGTTGGTCGCTCTCAAAAAAATCTACGTGACGAGTAGCCCCGCGCGTATCGCCAATGAGATCCGCATTCTGAAGGACTTAAGGTAGGTTTGGTACGGCTTAAAAGACCCATTTCACTATCCTTAAACTTGGCCAGTGTTCCCTTCTGAGACGGTACTCAATATCACATCAATCCACCCCCCTGACACAACGAACCCCACCATACTACTGAATAGTGGCCACCCGCACATCGGCCCACTCGTCACCGCCTTACGCCATGAAGATCAGGTGCTAGTGGTGTTACCTTATTTTAAGCACCACGACTTCCGCGACTACTACCAAAAGATGAACGCCGATCTGATCCGCCGGTACTTAGGGTGCCTTTTCAGCGCCTTAGAGCACACCCATCGGTTTGGTATCATCCACCGGGACGTTAAGCCGAGCAACTTCTTGTTCAACGTCCACAAGAGGCATGGGGTCTTGGTTGACTTTGGTCTGGCCCAGTATGCGGAGGAGGAGGAAGGTGGTCATTTGGCCACCAGCACGGAGCCCCGGACCCCGCAACGTAACGCAAATAGTACGGCGGGCAACCGGCCGTTGGTGACCCCGCAGCCCACCCGACGGACGGGCAGTAGCGCCACCATTGCCGCCACCCCTGTCAAGGGGGCTGACGGGACTGACACTACCGAGCATTACCGCCAGCGTCTCAAAGAATCCGCCCGCAAATACTACCAGCCGCACAAGACGCCGCAATCCACGACTCGTGACGACCCAAGCGTCTCGGCAGGCTACGATGTCGCGCTACTGACCACGCCACTGCACCAGCGAAGCCGGGCTGCTGCGGTGGTCGCCGCCACGCCGACGTCGGCCCCCGCCGCCGCCCCAGTGATTGTGCAAACCCCCACCTTGGTAGATTACAAAAATCGGCCGGGAGTCCTCCGCCGGGACCTCCGTCCGTCTGTCAAGGCCAATCGTGCTGGCACTCGCGGCTTCCGCGCCCCGGAGGTCCTATTCAAAGTGCCCCACCAGACCTCCGCCATCGATATTTGGTCCGTTGGCGTCATCCTGCTTAGTATCCTCACCCATCGGTTCCCGTTTTTTAACTCTACCGATGACCAGGAGGCCCTCCTTGAGATGGGAGTCCTATTCGGCAAGAACGAGATTTGCCGTGTGGCAGCCCTGCACGGTAAGTCTTCAGCACGGGTGAGCTTCCCCTAGAGATGACTGTCCTGCTGCTTCAGCGCTGACCACGCCCATCAATCAAGCGGCTAACGGAACTATTCCATTTACCCCCCCCCACACCCTTTTATTTACTGATTCTTTGGATCCTTATCCTATTCCAGATCGGTCTTTCTTTACCAATGTGCCCTCCGTGCGCGAGAACGCCGTACCTTTCGAGCGGGTGGTCAAGGTGTATAACCCGGCGAACGCCGCCCATGTCCCTCCCGAGCTCTACGACCTCCTCCGCCGGTGCTTCGAGCTGGATCCTAACGAACGTATCACCGCCAGCGAGGCTCTGCAACATCCGTTCCTGTGTCCCTAAGCCCAAGTGGACAAGATTGTGCACTACGTTGATAGGGGTTGGTCAAATTACCCCTATGGTCAAATGATTCCAATTCTGACGGATTTTTCCTTCCAGTAACTGACCCTGGCTTCCTTCTGTACTTTAAAAACCTATATGCCAAAATCACTATGCTTAGCGTGTGTGAGCCTATTAGTTTTGTGCTGGACACTTTTCGCGTGGAATTTCTCGCCCTCGCCTTACACCCTGGTCCCGTAAATATAATCGAAAGGTGCTAGATCTGGACACTGGCCTGGTATACTTAGGCTCCACCATCGTACCATTCCTCCTGGAATGGCTGGTCTTTTTTTTTCTTTACTTGCTTACCATAATAAGGCCCAAAATTCCAGCCCTTTCACTTGACTCGTGTGGTGTTTGGGTCCTCATTGCAACTTCATCGTCTCTTGGTGACAGGGCCAAGGATGCCCGTATTGAAATCGTGACGTAATTTGAGTCTACTATCCTTTGCTCCACGAATCCCAGCAAGTGGCCAGTCTACCCTTCGGCGTGCTATAGATACCCCGAAAGCGAGCGGATAATTTGGCAAGCCACCACCCAACGTTGCGAAACTAGGCATGGGCATGGTCCGAGTTCTAATAGAAGGAAGGCCTATCGATTAACCGACAATTAGTCAGCCCAAACCGACGACGCTTTCGCTTACTGTCGTATTCCCCTATCCTGCGTAGCTACCGTGCGGTGTGCAACTATACCAACTATTGGGTACCTCACATCCTCACCGGCGATCTGCTTCGTTGTCTAGAACGTTGTGAGATCGACTAACCGAAGGAATGCGCCCAAAGCAGTTACGTACTCAGTGGGGTTTTCTTCGTGTCTACGTGTAAAGACGGCCTTCTAAAATTGGCACACATATTTATACCGTATTTATAAAATTATGCACGATTTATTAGACAGTGAAGCCTATCCGCCACGCTATTGAAGATCTAGGACCCGTTACTCTTGCCAGACGGCTTACGGAAGGTCCTTTCGTTCAGACTCAGATACTTGCTGCCGCGCTGGAGTACCTTCTTGAGACTATGTCGTCCTCCGGCCAATTCGGATCCTCGTAGGACGCCTATAGAGGATGATGCCACAAGGCTGGGCGACCCAGTTTCAGGGGCCAAAACTTTGGTGGCTGCGGTGGAGAAAGTCGGGCTATACGGAGCCGAGGTGGCATTGGCGACAGTGGATTTCGCCGGAGACGAGGACTTGACATTGGGTACGAGCTCGGATGGGAAAGACGGCACGAAGGAGGGGTTAATGACCGGGGTGGGCCGACGCTTACTGTTGACCCCGAGGCTGTTAAGCGGACGTAGCTGGAGCGCCGGTTGAGGTGGCCGCAGTCCCAGGGGCCCAGTTTTGGACGAGGCAAACATGTTGGGCTCGCCGTAGGAACTAGACAGCAATTGCGACGGTCCCGTGGTATCGAGCATGGTGGCCAGCTGCTCAGGAATACCGTCAATTGTCACCCGAGACTGGGTCGGTTCGGATAAGGTAGGCTGGGCCACTTTGTCATCTTCAGTAACTTCGATACAAGAGTCAGGCCTCGGCGCAGTGGGGTGGGGTCCATAAAACCGTGTCGTGGCGGTCTCGCTGTGAAGGGGATACTCCTCGCTACGGGCATTCCCACAGTGACCCAGGAGATCGCCTGCGACTGTCTCGGTCTTGGACCGACTAGATGTCGCCCGTGAGAGCGTGGAGTGGGCCACCGTGGCCAGCGTCACCGAGGTTAGCGGCCGATTGATACGCGGGCCGGGGCGGACGACCTCGGCAGTGAATGGATGGATCTTTTCTTCTGCTTGTGAGTCGACCGTGGTCGTAGTACTGTGGCGAGGAGATTCCGGGAACGACGCTACCGAGAGCCGATGCACGACGTTCAGGTCCCAGGTGAGACCGAGGGTCTTGAGGTAACTTGTCTGCAGGAACCGGATACCACCCACCGCCACGAAGATGGTGATGATCAAGAGGGTGTCGGCCAGCACGGTGATAACCACACTGGCGATAAAAGAGGAGATGGTGATGAATGGTTGGCCGAGGTGCTTCCCTGTAAGGCTGGTGGTGGTGAAGGCTACGGTAACCACGGCCGTGAGAACGGTCACCAGGCGGTAGTCGCGACGGAATTGCGGTGGGATCCGTACAAACCGTAGGTTGCGCCAGACCACAACGGTGAGGGCCAGTAGCCAGACATTGGCAATCAGAATGAGTGGGGTGTTGACTAAACCCAGTAAGGTATGGATGAAGGAAGAGGCCACACGCTCGGTAAACATAAGCTTGGTAAAGAAGGCGCAAAGTACCATGATTATGAAGTTGCACAGTGTAAACCAAAGAAAGTAAAGAAAATAGCGATGGGACCGTAGGGAACAGATTTCGTTGCTAATCTGGACCCTGTGATAATTTCGGCGAGGTGAGATGGGAATGGGTACGGTTTCAAGGTTAGCCTAGAGGTTTCCCTGATGATCGGACTACTGCGGCTTAAATAGTGCAACCCTTCAATATTTTTCCACTGTACTATTCGCGACGCGAGACGATCAACCTACTTCACCCGCTGACTTACCAAATGGTGGCGAAGATCACATAGGCAAAGTTGCCGAGGATAAACGAAATCTGCAGGAACACATCCTGGACGACGGTGAGGTCGCAGATATTGGGTATGGCAATTCGGATGGCGGAGTACCCCGTACCGATCAGGACCAGCGCCACGCGATAGTCCCACTGCCAACCTTGGCACCACGCATTGTAGCTTACGAGAGCGATTGTAAACGTAGCGGCGACGAGAGATGAGACGCTGAAGAGGTAGTAGAGGGCGGTAAAGGCCTTGGATGTGACAATGGGATTCCATGGACCGGACTCCTGGACGATGGTTACGGTGGCCCGTGGAATATGGCCGTCCGCTTGGATGTGGGCTAGGGCCCCGATGGCATCCTCGGCTGCCCCGTGTGGGTAGAGCGCGTAGAGGTAAGGGGACTTGGAAAGGTGGTGGCTATTGGCGGTCTGGTCAAACGGACCACCGTAGGCTTGTGGGTTAAATTTAGGATAGTGGGCGTGAAACATGACGGCCTTGATCGGCGGGAAGCCGAAAGCAACCGCCGTGGGCTCCCACTCATTAACAATAATATCTATGACTGCTGCGTAGGATGAACAATGCTCGGATATTGTCGCGAAGAGTAGGATCGTTTTATCGTCAGGCGAGAAAACGGTGGCTAGGGCAGAACTATTGGCTTGGGCAATAAGTTCAGACGCAGGGGTTATTTGACAGCTTCGGTCGCTCATAACGAATGTTGCCAGAAGCGGTCGCCCCGTAATGGTAAAAGGGTTCTGGGTGACCAGGTACGGATCATGGGAGGGATTTAGCGTCGACCGATCATCGTTGAAATAGAAGTAGGCTGATATAGCAGGCGTCCTGAGGATCGTGACAACCCAAAGAAGCCCAAAGTGGATAAGTAGAAAGGGCAGCATGATGTAATAGGTATATAATCCAAAAGGGTAAGTATCCGATATATGATCCCGATACTAATTGGGGGCGGATTGGTTTGTAAGCCGGTTAAAAGTATTACACTGTAAGTGAGCAATGGAATGGCTCATGAACCCGAGGGTACGTGGCCACATGTAGAGCAACAAAAGGTGGGTTGTGCAATATAAGATATAAACAATCAACAGACGAGCACGGGCCGCTTCCCGCAGATGTAGCAATCGAGACGGGTACTAAAGATAGACTTGTAAGTCGCAGAGTTGGAGATTTGGCAGTAACAGCGATCGATGGATACTATATACGGACAAGTAGGTACCTGGGCTACGCAATTTAATCCGTAACTTCTTATACTAGGCGATAGTGGCAGATAAACGCTATCGAACAGGATTGATAAACAGCCTCCTGAGGGAATGGCACGGGTATGTTTTGGTGCAGGTTCACAAACTGCTGGCACTGGTGAGATCAGCGCGGCAACGATCGGAGGCGGGGGAGGGTGAAGCCGGGCGAAGGACGGGTTCTCAGGATCTGTTCTAAAGCTAACGTCAGGAGGGGCCATTGCAGAACAGAAGGGGCTGGCATGTTTACCGGATCACTCACGGTTCAGTTGAAAGGGGGTGTCTTGCGAAAAGCAGGAGGCACTTATTGCACAATGGGGGTTATGGACAGTAGTGGCATGCCTACTTTTCCTCCCGTGCGACAACCACTGCAGTCCTACACGGGGATCAGATTTATGATAGTGGATCTTAGTCAGAAATGCCCCTCGCGGGGAGGCACCCCCTGGTCAGTGGGTAGCAGCCGAGTGGGGTTGGTGAGTTGTCCAGGGGACTTAAAAACGAAGGAAAGAACGGTGACCAATGCGGTCGATAGTTGATCAAGGGGAGTGACGAGGTGGCGCCTGCAGGGGATAGCGGAGTGTCGTTCAAATCGACCAGCGGCGGCCTGGTGCGCTGTGGACAAACCATGAACAGTGGTGTTTGTATATAGGGGCATGTCACACAAAACCGGCGACGGCTTTAAACCAGAGCACATTTCTGTAGGGAGAACATTTCTACTCAGCTCAGTGGTTATGGCTGGAAGCTGAACCAGCACGGTGTGGGGGTATCAAGGTTGGTCAGACGGACTCTATTGTTTCCGGGCCGCCCAGAGTTGGTCAGGTTGACCCCCAATTAATTATACCAAGTCCAACCGCTAGCATCGACCCTAGGTACGGGTCGGTTCAATACTTGGGGGCCATCTACCATGCTGACATGCTCTGCGCTACCCGTCCGCTTCGGGCTGTCATCCAGGTAGCTGATGCATCATGGAAGCAGCTACCGATTGCAGTGGGCCTTAGCAACCCAGCAGAGCTAGTGTCGACTACAGACCATTACCCCTTGCTGAGTAGAAACGAAGTGACAAGCTTGGGTATAAGGATTATGCCTGAATGCCCGTCACCTCTACCGACAAAGTAGGTCAGGGTCTGGTGGGGAAGCGGAGCTGAAGGGCTCATGCCCCCCAGGCGCCATTCCAAACACCCTGGCAACCAGGGGCCAAAAGTGCGCTGGTATGGGGAATTCGCCCTATAGCAATGTTTCTACGGTAAACTGAGCGGTCCATCCTAGCAATTTCGAAATCAACCGACTGTGAGGGCCACCAAGTCCCATGTGGGTACTTCAGCGTCGGACCGACCACCCCATGCGATGCTAAGCGTGAGGATAACGGTCAGCAGCCCAATGTGTGCCAGTACTGAGTCAGGGGGATGCCATCCTTTCAATCAATCGGCCGAAGTATCCCCCTTCTTTTGCCGCTCAATCAGTCGATATGTGAAGCGCCCTGTCAACGTCTGCTTCTCTACCTTCAGCTCGGTGTTTTTCAGCCTGACGGTGCCGAACGAACCGACGCCCGTAGCGGGGTAAACCACATTCAAACCGACTATGAGGTCTCGCCACCGTACATTGGGCAGCTGGGTAAAGCCGGTCGGCATAGCAAGGGTCATCAATGGGAGCTACCAGTCGGCACCAGGGCCACGAATGGAATTTTCTGATAGGTTCGCATTTTTGGACGAGGTGCTGGCCATCTTGGGTTTAGTGTACAGGATCTGTACTCGGTGTTATCAATAAAGGAGGTGGAAGGGTATTATGAGCAAGTTGTCGAGACGTATCGGGACGGCACCCTCCATGACAAATCAGCTAGCTGTTTACTGATGAGGTATGTGCCACCCCACGTTTCTTAAGTGTCATCCGCAACATATTTTAATACCTTAAAGTGTGATCCTTGCCAAAAACTGCTGAGCGGTGAAACCAAGCTTCTCTGGTGGGTTAGAATCAGGCATCTGCGTCCTCTTCGAGCCAGGCGGCGAACTTCTCCAGGCGTTCCGCCGTCTGCTCATCGCTTTCCTTGACGTTGGACTGCTCGTACTTGCCCTTGCCGTCAAAGATGGTGGCCTCCACTTGGCGTCCGCCAAACCATCGGCCGTTCATGAGCTGGGGTGGTAGAGGCCAGGTAGCACGGAGTGATGTAATGCCAGCCATGGTTAGCCAAGTCTATAGAGGTAGTGAGTGATGCATCCAAGTGGCTGACTCCAACTGAAGACCGTGAAATGTGGCTTGACCACTTCCTTACCTCCACACAGGCGGCCGCACTGGCCTTGTCAATGTACTTAACCGATACGACGCCATCTGAGGATTTCTGGTTGGTCCAAGCCCGGGGTGGAGAGAGGGGGTTGCAGGTAATCAATTCGGGGTAAGTTCTAGCATACAGATTCAAGCGAAGAGATGAAGTACTGTGCCGACAGGTCGCCGGAGGTCCAGTATATCTTTCATATACGAGACCAGCCGTGACAGTCCGCCATTGGCCTCACTAGCGTTGCCCCAATGACTTACATCAAATAGCTTGACCACGGTTACTTCGCCAAGCTTTTCGCACTCATGCCGGATGTCCTCCTTGAGATCCAGCAGTAAAGTCGGGTCCTCCTGGAACCATCGTTATTATCAAGGAGAGTAGTAAACAGGTATCGTGACGTTAGGGGAGAGGGACAGGAGGTAGGTGCATCATTTCCAGCTGTTCAAAGATCCGCCAGGCCTCACCGCGCGACTTACATCAAACTCCGCCGGATCGAACATGTGCTTCAGAATCACAGTCTTACGGTGTTTCTCGCTGACGGTTGGCTCCTCGCTCTCGAACCAGGTCAATTTTCTGGATGGCAAAAGTAGGGGTGGTGGGACGTGGACAGGGAGGAGGACGGTGGTAGCATGGGCGGGATATACGTTAAGGCTCAAGTACCCTGGACGCGCAAGCCTTGTGCCGACCGGGTAAGGCTGAGCAGAGGGCCACTTACTTTTCCATCTGCTGGAGCCGCATCTTTTTCTTGCGGGCGTCCACTTTGGCCCGGGCCTCCGAATTTCCCCCGTCGGCAGAGGCCGATTCCTTGGCTTTGAACTCGGCCTGAAGAGGCGAGAAAGGCGTATCATGACGTCGTCGTAGGTAAGGTTATAACGTATGTGCGACCCAAGTGCGAATCACAAATCGCCCCGCATTTGCGTGTTTCGCAGTCGGGAATTGTGACCGCACTTACCTCGCTGACCCGCAGAATATCACCGCCTCCCGGCCGCAGCGGGGCATCGTCCATCAGGTTGATGGCCAGGGGCACGGATTCCGGCTTGAAATACGTAATCAGAGCGTCGCCCTTGGGCGTACCGTCCTCATTGGTGTAAAGCTTGATCTTGGGGCGTTCTGAGGTTGACGGTAGCGCACCAGGTGTCGTGTAATCCGTATCTGTCAGTACATCCGGCTGGGAAGAGGCGCTTCATGTGCCATGGAAGGTGCCACAGTCCAAGTTAGGCCTGTGTCTTCTAAAATACCAACCCGTATTCGCGAGTCGCAACTTACTTGTCTCGAAGTCTTCCATAATGAGTCCGAATCGACTGAAAGTCGCCTTAAGCTCATCGACGGTCACGTCCGTTGGGAGGCCTTGAATGTACACGCTCTTGACCGGCGGTTTCTGAGTTTCGTCCGGGCTGTTTATTTTCCGCTTAGCTGTCTAGAGTGGCCGTAGTGGGTATGCGGGAAAGAGTGGACGCATTAACTATGGCACGCTGCCTGTCCCTAGCAATGCGATGACCGCAAGCATAAGGCGGCAATAAGCCACTCGCAATAAATTCGGTTGCGAGGTTGACTTGAAACCGACGCTGCGCTCTCTGGACATACCTTAGTCGACTGGGTCTCGAGCAGACGTTTCCGCTTGTCACTAGCGGACTCGGTAATTTCGTGGCTCGGTATGGCCGTGCCGTAAGCGGACTGTTGTGACTCAACTAGGGCCTCATTCCACTGGTACAGTAATAGGCCGGTAGAAAGGTGATACGCAATATCAGCATTGCCCAAAGATAAACAGGTCAACCTGCCACTGGTTTCGTGACGCTTATGGTCCGCCTCCGTAACTTATGCTTACCATAGGGAACCAGGCCGCCCGGTCGGGGTCGTACTCGTACTCAAGCCCGTCTTGCTCATCGGTGAAGACCCATTTGTCAGTCTCTGGTAGCAGGTCGACTCGGGGGTCCGACTCAAAATCGTCAGCCTTGGGGAAGTTGGGCATGGCTGCGAGTGAGGCACTGGGGAGGGAAACTAAAGAAATGCACCAGTTTTAGCAACGAATCGAGTAGGGTTTTGGGTAACGTTGGAGGCCTGGAAGCTTATGTCCGAAAGGGGCACATGGAGGGTGGCATGTCTCAACCCGCGACGCAGGGACCTAATCTGGTAAGAAAGCGCGACTTTGCGATGCACCACTGCTTGGCGGAGTCCGTCCCCCCTACGACATACTCGGAGCCCAGCTACCCCTGTAGCCCCAGAGTAAATCTGCTACCCCAGCCCCATTCAAACTCACATCGTCACCATCATTCGCTCAATTTAGCCTTTTATCTAAACCCTCCATCTCTTTCCCTACCATGGCCGCTACCGTCGAAGCGTACAGCACCTTGGCCCAAGCGATCGATGCGGGTGACTTTGCCCAGGCGGTTACCATTTGTCGTACTAGTAAGTAACCTTGTAAATTGTACCTGGGACCCCTGTCATAGGCTTCGATTGCAGGGAAAGAGAACACGTAGTTATTGTGCCCCATCCTGAATAACCCTTCACAATCGGTCCAATCCCAATCATTTACTACACCCTTCCCTCGTGGTCCCTTTGCAGTCCTCGCAAACGAACCCCTTGATACTGATGCCTACCGCGTCCTGGTGGCTTGTTTAATTCGCGAGGACAAGTACGCCGCCGCCCTAAATTCCCTGGCGTCAGCCCGCCAGCACGGTGTCACCGAGCTCCAGTACGAGGAGGCTTATTGCCAGTATCGTACAGGTGACCTCGCTGATGCGCTACGCACCCTGGACGCCCAAGGTGGCTTATCCGCTACTGGCCCTTACGACGCCACTGCCCACCAGAAACTACGTGCTCAGATTTACTACCGCCAGGCGGATTATGTCGCGGCCATGGATATCTACAAACAGCTCCTCCAGCGGGCCGGCTCGGACGGGACGGAGCGAACTGATCTGCTCACTAACTACATCGCCGCCCAGGTGGGCTACAACCTCCAAGTCGGGCAGGCTGACCCGACCGCCGCAGCGTCACCCGATAATGACAACCGCGAGACGTACGAGCTGGCCTACAACTCGGCTTGTCGCCGCATCTGCGCGGGTCAGTACGCCAAAGCTGAGGCGCTGCTCCAACACGCCCTGCAGATCTGTCGCCAGGCCGGGGCTGTCGAGCAGCTTCCCGCGGCGGAGGTGGACCGTGAGGTGGCCATCATCGAGCTCCAGCTGGGTCACGTGTACCAGCTGCAGGGAAAGCTGGTCCCCGCCGAGACCATCTACACCAAGTTCTTTACCAGCCCACCTGCTAAGGGCGATACTATGGTGGACAGTTCTACCGCGGCCGTGGTGGCCCAGAATCTAGCTGCAGCCGGAACCCATGCCTCCATCCACCAGACGGCTGTGACGCTACGCCGCAAGAACCTCGGCCTCCACGACGCCCGCCTCCTCAAAGAGCAGCGTCGCGTCCTGGCGTTCAACAGCGCTCTGCTCAAGTTCCACCTTGGTCGCCACTCGGCCGTCCGTCGTGACTGCCGCAAGTTCCAGCGCCTCTTTCCGGGGTACCCGGGGTTCGCTTTACTCCAGGCCGCCACCTACTTCGCCCAGCGTAACCCACAGACGGGCCTGGCCGAGCTAAGAGAACTCACCGCAGCGCACCCCGAGGTTCGTGCGTACGGACTGGCCTTCACCCAGGCACAGCTGCAGATGGGCCGGTACCGCGACGCCCTGGACACCTTCCAGACCCACCTGCAGTCGCTCACGGCGATCGACCGATACCAGGCGGGGCCCGTGGCGGTCTTACTCTGGTTGTACGCCAAGCTAGGCGACCCAACGGGGGCTGCCGCCATCATGAAGGACGCCAATTCCCACTGGACCTCCTCCGTAACCAACCCGGTAAGTGGTGAATATTGTAATCCATTTAAGGCATTATCGGTTCATGGTCTAAACCCTCCGGTCTCGGCCTATTTGGACGGTTCAGGGCTGACCCCTGGCTTCAGCCGCCGCACTCTAACACAGGCTGCGCGCCAGTTCTCCTTCACCGCCCGCCCCGCTTCCATTCATAATGCATTATTCGCAGGACGACCTCCCTGCCGCTGTGCTCCACCAGCGCGGCCAGTACCACCTGGAAACCGGAAAACTGGACGCCGCCGTACGAGACTTCCAGAAGCTAGTTCAGCGCGACCCTACAAACGACCGCCACACCGCGGCACTCGTGCTGGCCCTCGCTGAGACCGACGTAAGCGCTGCGCAGACCTATCTACCGTCCCTCCCCACTCTCCCACCGGTGGAGGACACCGCCGTTGATCAGCTAGAGACGACCTTGGCTGGTCTTAAGCTGCGCCGCTCGCTCAAACGTGACGCCACCGATGTGAGTACCGGCGAGGCCAGCATCGCCCGCAAACGTGCCCAGCGCCTCAAGTTGCGCGCAAAGCACCGCGCCAAGTATGCCACCGACTCGAACGCCAAGGTCGATCCCGAGCGTTGGCTGCCGCTGCACCAGCGGTCCAATGTTAAGGCCGGTAAGGGCAAGCGGGGGGTTCAGGGCCGCCGCGGCAAGGATGGGCCTCAGGGCTCGGCGATCCCCGGTGAAGAATCCGGCCTGGGTGGCACCGGTAGTGCCAACATTGGCGGGGCCGCACCTCGACCTGAAACTCCGGCCGAGATACCCACGCCGACCCCGGTCTCCACCAAACCGTCCGGTAAGCCCAAGGCTAAGGGCAAAGGTCGGGCCAAAAATCCTAAGCTGGGGGGCAAGTGGTAGACCTACCTCTTGTAAGGACCAGCTGATGAAGAGTCTAGGACTGAACTCTTATCACAACGCATTTTGCACTCCAGCCGCAATAAAATCTTATCGTCTGCACTCCTAACTGTGAGGCAGTCATGTTGGGTGGCCAAAGAGGCCATGTAAGGCCCCTAAACGCTGCCGCTTAGCAACTACAAAGCTACAGGGAATGGTTACCCACCAAGCAAAGCCCCGCGCTGTCCATTGAGTTGATTGGCTATGCGCTGTTTACATTTACGGCCGGCTTAACCGATAAACACATTAGCTGCCGCGGAGCACCTCCTTCAGAAATGAACCGTTCCTTAACGCGCCCTTCCCTTGCCACCATTTACTTTACGTTCCAGACAATTTTTTTATTCACTTTCTTTTCCTTACGTATTCACGCATTCCCGCACATTCACCATGGCCCAACGCGAACGCCTCAACCGCCTCCTTACTGACCCTGTGCTCGAGACCACGGACGATGCCGACCCGCCGTCTCTGTACAGTATCCTGGAGGTCGAGAGTGCGGCCACTGGTCAGCAAATCAAGATGGCCTACCGCCGGTTGGCCCTTCGCTACCACCCGGACAAGTTTCCGCAGTCGCGACCTACCCTGGAGACACTGGCGACAGAGGCGTTGGCTAACCTAGAGCGACAGTGGACCCAGCGGTTCCAGCAGCTTAGTTTGGCTTACGACATTCTGTCCAATGAGGCCCGACGTCGCCGGTACGACCGCACAGGTCAGGTGAACGACGACCTGCTGGATGACCTGGCCGAGGAAGGGGAGGGTAGGGACTGGGACGCTTATTTTGACGAAATGTTCCGTGACCTGGTTACCACCGACACCATTGACGCCTTCGCTGCGACGTACCGTGAGTCGGCCGAGGAACGTGACGATCTGATTCGCGCCTACACGGAAACCGAGGGTGACATGGACCAGATTCTAGCTACCGTTCCGTTGTGTACGGTTGATGACGAGCAACGGTTCCGCACACTCCTGGACGCGGCCATCGCCGACCGGTCCCTGCCGTCGTTTAAGGCCTACCGTCCATTCAATGCCGCTGCCCACACTCGCCGGCGTCGTGCTGCCGAGCAGGAGGCGAAAGAGGCTGCAGTCTTGGCCGCCGAGCTGGGCCTCCAACAAAAGGATCGAAAGCGGTCTCGCCGGGCGCGGGAGCAGGACGAGAGCGTCGATGGTAATGGCGAGGATGACGATGATGAGGGCACCGACCAGCTGAGGGCCCTGATCCAACAACGCGGTCGCCAGCGGATGGATAGCCTCCTCGCCAATCTGGAGGCCAAATACGCTGCCCCTAAGAGCAAGGGTAAGAAGGCCCGTAAAGTCGCCCCCGAACCGGTTCCCGCGGAGCCCAGCGAAGAGGAATTCGCTGCCCTACAGGCCAAGCTATTTGGCGATAAGGCAAAGGCAGCCAAGCCCAAGGCCAAGAGAGTCAAGTCCTAGCGCCCTTGGGAGCAATATATGATTCCGGGTCTGTTGTGGATGGTAGTTATCGTACGGTATTTTTTTAAATAGTTTAAAATATTCCCTGTAAAACACTCTAGGTAACGTTAAATCTAGTTAGGTACACGCTGCTATAATAAGCAGGCGAGTCCTTCAACTAGTCGGAACTAGACACAAAATTATTCGATGGCGGGTGAGGGAGCGGCAATTCTTGGAATGGATAAATGTGATAAAATGTTAGAGGTACAAGGACAGGGGAAATGGAACCCGCCGAAGAGAAGGCTCAGTCAATACGGGGGCTGGGTGGTATAAGAGACTTCATCGAACGAGCGAGTGGTAGCCGGTACAGGTAGTGGACATGATAAAAGAAAAAGAGTTAAAGCGATGGAATCGTCCGCTGGAGACTCTGGTCAAAGAGCTCAGCGCGAATAGGCATGTCTGGCGTGTAAAATGGATTCTTCATGACGAAGTCGCTATAGAGCCGGTATATACGACGCAGGGCAGCGTCGGTGTTTGGGTGGGCTGGGTCGGTGATAAGTAGGAACTTGATGCCTGAGTAATTCACGTCATAAGGGTGGGGTAAAGCGTGGGAGGAGGGATTGACGAAGAAGCCCCTGGATAACGTTAGTAAGACCACGCTCTATGCCATCGGATCGAAGGGTGAAAATCCCCGGTCCCGAGTAGCCAACATAGGACAGATGCCCCCCCCCTGAACCTCCTTCACTTACCTGTCACGGTCTGGAAGCAGTGGAGCTTGAAGCCATCGGCCTCAAGTAGCTCGATACCCTCCGAATTGCCTACAGGTGAGATACGGGTTGTGATGGCATGGATGCTGTGGCGGGAAATAGAGGGCGAGATATAAGTATAGCGCCAGAGCCGAATGGATAGCGAGGCTTTTGGCCTGAGAGTACTTGGTCGCTGAGTGTAAGGGCGGGTTTGGCCAGGCGTGAGGCCATTCCCAAAACCTGGAAGCACAGGCGGGGCCCTATCGACAACGCTCTATAGTCCAACATACCTGTGAAACGTTCCGGCGAGAATTAGGTAATCGTTGCTAGACAGCCGATTGAGGCTCTCGTTGAAGTCTCGCTGGTACACTAGGCCGCCGGCCTTGTTGATGATGTACAAGGAGAGAATCATGGTAGTCGGTGCTGGAATGTCCTGCCCTTAGGGTCGGGATGCTTAGATGTGTTGTGAAGTGGGAGACAGGTTAAAAATGGGTTGTGGGAAAGGCGCCCTATGGATGCATAAGGGTGAAGTACGGAGCGAGTTGACCAAGCCTCACAGTCACCTGGAATCCTGGTCCCAAGCACAACTAAAAGAGCAACCCCCCCCCCCTCTCCACACATCTCGAAGTGCAGTCTGCTGGGCGAGTTAACCAGCCTTTATCCGCGTAGCCAGCGCTCTCGCCTCAGACTAGCGCATTGTGCAGATTTACGTGGCCCAATCCTTATTCCGACCGTTAAGTTCCAACCTCTCGCCAATCACGGTCTATTCGCGGCCCAACCTTCCACGCCGACACCGTTTCCCCCGCCATGGCCGGTCCCATTGCTACCGATGCATCCTCCGCGCCGACTGCCCCCACTGCGCCCGGTGAGTAGTGCACCTCGCCCGAGGTTGGGTCACCATTACACTAGACTCTGTAGCGGCCCAATTCTCCTCGTTGCACTACTAACCTGAATAGCCATGACCTGTGCTCACCGCGTTACCGACCATCCTTCAAGCAGCGACGGCGACTCCCGGTCCACCCTACTCTGAAGCGTTTCCCGATGCCCCGCTGATACTGGAGAGCCTCGACACTGGCGCCTTCCCAGGCCTGCTTGGCTCGCTTCAAGATACCATCAGCGAACTTCGACTGGCGCCCGGAGACGCCTCGGGTTCACCACGATCTGCGCTGGTAAGAATCTACACAATTTTGCATACCCTCTCGCCGCTATGCAAAATAGCCGCCCCCCAATCTAATAATTTTTTTTACCTAGCCATATCCCGGCGTTCTCGGATGTCATGTTCTTCCCCGCTGTACTACGCACAGTTTCCACTTGCTATCGACCAGCCCCTGACTACAGAGGAAATCAACGCACACCTTGAGTCCCAGTTTCTGCGGCCGGATCCTACCGTGCCCCACCACTGGCTCCCCAATTGCCAAAGGTAGGATGTCGTATATGGCTTACGCGACCCCATCGGTCCGAACCCCTAATCAAAAGAGACCGACTGAACCCTGCCGCTTAATACCATTCACCCTTCTCCCTGGTGTCCCGGGCTGACTTTTGTAATTCACCAGGCTGTGGGAACGCGAGCCTGACTACGCGGCACTCTTGAGCATTCCGTCAGTTACATCGACCACGACGCTCGAATTGGTCCGCGATCCGGTGACGTTGGCCGTCAACGGCACGGCCCAGGTAAATTACAGTGTTCCACGTGGATGGACGAAGCCATTTTAAGCCAAATCAATAAGGGTTACTCAGCGCTGCTGCTTCTACCTGAGGGCTCTATGAACATTATCCATAACCCTAACATCGATCAGCTGTCTTCATGCAACCCCTTTGCCCATGTTTTTCTCACTCCCAGGTCACTCACATTGGCGACGAACTGACAGCCCAGAACTCGGTCTCATTCGCCCGGGCCGCGGGAAAGGCCACCGACTATGTACGCGGGGCGGCCACGGGAGTACCGTTCGCTCCTGGCGGACTCGCCGCGCCCTCGGTGGATGCCCTAGCGGCACTGGTGCAGGATGCCGACCCCTTTGGCGACCAGTCTCTATTCGAAGGGAATCTTCTCAGCATCCCGCCAGGCTTCGATCGTGGACTCAACCTGGCCGACTCGACTCCTACGGTCACTAGTACTGCTCCACCAACCACCTACAACCTCCTCGACTTGCTACGATCCGATGACATTCCACTCCTACCTGAGCTCCCGGTCGAGGAGACGGAGGAGGAGAAAGACGAGAATGTCAAGGGCCCTGAGGAGAAGTCCGCTTCGCCACCTCCGGCTCTAGATACCGCAGACGTTGGAGAGACCACACCGCTCGACGCTCTACTGCCCACTGATGACTACCACCCAGCCACCCAGGTGGCACCGGCAGCTACAGGCTACCAGCGGCAGTGGGCCCACGAGATTGATGTGAGCGCCCGGTTTGACAATTTCGCCCAGATGGTCCCGGTGTTGGCTCACGACTACCCGTTCGAGCTGGATACGTTCCAGAAGCAAGCGGTGTACCACCTGGAGCAGGGCCACTCGGTGTTTGTAGCGGCCCACACCTCGGCGGGCAAAACGGCAGTGGCCGAGTACGCCGTGTCGTTGAGTCTCAAACACATGACCAAGACCATCTACACGTCGCCCATCAAGGCGCTGTCGAACCAGAAGTTCCGCGATTTCCGGACCACCTTTGGTGACGATAACGTGGGTATCCTAACGGGCGATATTCAGATCCAGCCGGAGGCCCCCTGTCTCATCATGACGACGGAGATTTTGCGGTCGATGCTGTACCACGGTGCTGACCTGATCCGTGACGTGGAATTTGTCGTGTTTGACGAGGTCCACTACGTCAACGACGCCGAGCGTGGGGTGGTATGGGAAGAGGTGATCATCATGCTCCCGGAGCACGTCGCCCTCGTGCTCCTGTCGGCCACCATTCCCAACACCCGCGAGTTTGCGGAGTGGGTGGGTCGCACCAAACGCCGCGACGTGTACGTTATCAGCACCGCCCACCGGCCGGTCCCGCTCGAACATTTCCTCTACGTTGATCAGGAGGCCTTTAAGATTGTCGACGCGCAACGTAATTTCCTGAACCCTGGGTACCGGAAGGCCCAAGACGCCCTGACCGGGGCGGCGAAACGCGAGCAGCAGGTGTGGCAGCGTAATAGTCAGGCGCCTGCTCCGAACGCCCACTCGGCGGCGAGTCGGCCGCGCGGCCCGGTCCGGGCCGGGGCGGCCCCGCTGGATCGCAGCCTGTGGTCCCACCTGGTGGGCTTCCTCCGTAAACGGGAACTCACCCCGGCGATTGTGTTTGCCTTCTCGCGGCGACGCTGTGAGGAGTACGCCGCGGGGCTAGGACGCAACAACAGTCTCAACACGGCCACCGAACGCCGCGAGGTCCACCGGTTCGCGGCGGCCAGCCTCCTCCGCCTGCGGCCGGCCGATCGATCCCTCCCGCAGATTCTTCGTATCACCGAGCAACTCGAACGGGGAGTGGGGGTCCATCACGGTGGCCTCCTCCCGATCGTCAAGGAACTGGTCGAACTACTTTTTGCCCGCGGTCTGGTCAAGATCCTGTTCGCCACCGAGACGTTCGCCATGGGCGTCAACATGCCGGCCCGTGCCGTGGTGTTCTCGACCCTACGTAAACACGACGGTCACGGGTTTCGGGATTTACTACCCGGCGAGTACACCCAGATGGCCGGGCGAGCCGGTCGACGCGGCCTGGACAAGACCGGCGTCGTCCTGGTGGTGGGGGCGGGGGCCAGCCGGGACGGGATGCCCGACGCTCCCACGTTGCAGCGCCTCATCCTGGGGCCGGCCACTCGCCTGTCTTCCCAGTTCCGACTGACCTACCCGATGATTCTCAGCCTGCTGCGCGTCGAGGCCCTTCAGGTCGAGGACATGATTAAGCGCAGTTTCGCCGAGGACCGCGGTCAGCGTGCCCTCCCGGCTCGTCAGCAGCTGCTCACCCAGAGCGAGACCCAGTTGGCGGCCGTGCCGCCGCTCGACTGCGTGGTGTGCGATCCTTCCCTCACGTCGTTTTATGCCGAGTGTCAGGCGATTGCGGAACTCCGCGGGCAAGTGTACCGTACCGTCGCCAGCTCTACCGTGGGGTCGGGTGCGTGGGGGGCCGGCCGGGTCGTCGTGGTGGCCACCCCGGGGCGCCGTCCGGCTCTGGGTGTCGTTTTACGTCAAGATTTGGATACCACCACCTCCGCCCAGTATCGGCTGACCTGTCTGGTATTCCGCCGACCGGCAGCAGAGGAGAGCGAGGCCGGCTGGTCTCCCCAGGTGGACGGTGAAGGTGGCAACGATGAGACGGACGCCGTGACTCCGCCGCGGTACCCGTTCATCGGCTGGGCTGCCGCGTTAGCCGCCCACCCGCTACCGTTGGACGCCAACCACCCGGGTACCCCGATCCGGGTGGATGATTCGCAGGTACGACCCGAGGTGGTGTCGATCGGGCTCGCTGACCTGGCTGCCACCACCTCCGAATCCCTGCGCCTGGACCTGGCTCGACTCCTGGGCTCGGCAGACCGTGCGACGGCCACCGCCCAGGTCCAGTCGGCCCTGGCGAAGCTGCAAACCGACCAGGCGACCACCGGGGTAGGTTGGGCCGAGTATGATTGGGGGGCCCGGGTACGGGACCTCGATTTCCAGCTCCGCCTCCAATCCCTGCTGGCCCGTCAAGCCAAACTCACGAGCTTCGACTGCATAGCCTGTCCGGATTTCGTCCCACTGCACTACCGCCAGGTCCACCACCGTACCGTCCTCGCCACCCGCCTGCACGACCTCCGGTTCGCCCTCTCAGACCAGAACCTGGACCTCATTCCGGATTATGAACAACGTCTCGAAGTCCTCCGCCGCCTACGTTGTATCGACTCGGACGGCGGGGCCACGGTGCAGCTCAAAGGCCGCGTGGCCTGTGAAATTAACGCCGCCGATGCCCTCGTGCTCACCGAGCTCATCCTTGACAATGTCCTGGCCGATTTCACCGGCCCGGAAATCGCTGCCCTCCTCAGCTGCTTTATTTTCCAGGACCGCCATGCGAGTCCTCCCTACCTGGTCCCATCCCTCGCCCGCGCCAAAGATTGCTTGGTAGCCGCCGCACGTAAGGTCGCCCAGGTACAAGCCGACTGTGGCGTGGTGGAGACCTTTGACCATAATAGCGGTGGTGGTGGAACTGGGGGTGACGAGGATGTGCCCGGCCTGTGCTTTGGTTTGATGGAGGTGGTGTATGAGTGGGCCCGCGGGATGACCTTCCAACAGATTACGGATCTAACCGATATCCAGGAAGGGATCATTGTCCGCGCTATCATCCGGCTTGATGAGGCCTGCCGAGAGGTCAAGCTGGCCGCACGGACCGTAGGCGACAGTGTGCTTTACCAAAAGATGGAGGAGGTGGCGACGCTGATCAAGCGCGATATTGTGTTTACCGCCAGTTTGTATTATTGATGGCCCTGCAAGTTGTTCGTCATACATTATTCCCCAAAAATCCTGTCCCGTCTACGCCTAGGTCGAAACTAACGGAAAATTTACTAAAATGCGCAACCCCGGCGGACTGCCAGACTTTCAGCCACAATGTAACTTGCTGACAAGAGATGTATTGGCCCACACTCCTGCAGGTTTAGCCATGAAATGTATAACCCGTGCTTAGGAGACATAACGTTCCCAAGTAGTGAATTGGCAGTAACCGCTACGGTTTATTGTGAGGGCCGCCAGATTATTACATGAAATAGTTAAATGGGGGGATAGGAATCACAGATGGAATCTGACTGGCGGTAGTGACGGGGGGGGGCAAGGTGCCTACCTACATACCGAGGATGAAAAAAGAAGAGGGAGATATAGTATCATAGAGGGAAAAGGGGATGGGGAAGAGGTGGCAAAAAAATAAAAAGGTGGAAGAAGGACCTGGGAGGAAGAGGTGGGCGGGGGTTGAAGGGAGAGAGAAAATGCAGACATGCCATTGGAGAGAGGGAGGTGGGGAGGGAGGGGGTATAGATCGAGCGGGGAAGGGGTTGTCTACGAAATGAAGGTCTTACTCCTCGTCATCATCGTCCTCCTCGCTGTCCTCACCGTAAAAGTCCTCACCGTCATCCTCGTAGTCGTCCATGTCGAGGCCCTCGTACTCAATGGCCTTGCCAGTGAACCAGTCGACGGCGTGGGGGATGATCTTCTCCTTGAACTCCTCACCAATCTCGTAATCGACTTCGGCCCGCTCCTGGAGGAGCTCAAAGTTCTCCTCGTCATCCTCGGGGCTGGTGGGGACGGTGACGGTCTGGAAGAAGGTGAAGAAAGACTCGGCGGGCACGGTCTTCTTGACCACGCGGGTCTCGTTGGTGTGCTTGTTGCGCTGCTTGCGCGACTCGACAGCCACAGTCAGGTCCTTGCCCTCCTTCCAGTCAATCTGGTCGCCCTCGGCGTGGTCAAACACAATGTCACCCAGAGCCGAGTTGGTCTCGTAATAGTATGTCTTGGTCAGCTGGGAGTTGGTGAAGAAGTCGTTGGGGGCAAAGCTGAACACCAGGCGGAAGGCATGCTCGCCATCCAGGTACTGGAGGCCAATGTCGGTCAGGTGCTTGAGCACGTCCTCGTCACGCTCCTGGATCATCTCCTCGAGCTGGCTATGGTTCTTCATGGCGGTCAGCCAGAACTCCGGGACGCCAGTCAGCGGGGAAGCGCTGTCAGACTCCTCGGTGATGGCGGGAGCGGCGGTGCCGTCCTCAGCCTCGATGGCCTTGCCGGCGGTGACCTGGGCATCAGTGGGCTCCTGGTTGCCGAGCACGATGGCAGTGCGCTCGGTGTACAGGGGCTGGTAGAGCTGCTGGTACTTCTTCTCCAGAGCGAAGATCTCCTTGTGGAACTCGGTCTCGAGCTTGGCGTGGTCGGCCTGCAGGCTCTTGAGGCCCTGGAGGCGGCGCTGCACTTCGGCAGGCAGGGACTCAACGTAGCCGGAGGAAGCACCGACCAGAGAACCGAGACGGCCCTGCAGGTCACTGACGAGGGCGGCGTTGGGAGCGAAGGAACCGGCCATTTTGGGCTGAGCGAGAGTCTGCACGGGAGCGGTGACGATTGGGGTATTGTTGGGGGTGGGGGCAATCAAGTCGTCGGGCTTATCCTTGCTCTTGATATCAACGCCTGGGTGGGAGGAAAAGACCAACGCGGTCGATCATGGCAGGGCGGTGGGGCAGGATATGGGAGAGGAAGGGTAAGTCAAGCGTCGGAGTGGGCCATCAGGATATAGAGGGAGACGGCGGGAAGAGTCCGACCGGGGGAGGGCCCAGGCGCCCCCCCGTTGCCCACTTGTGTGGGCAGAAACAACCCGTGCCCATCACAGCAGATGAGGCAGTCCCCCTATTGCTGACGGTCGAAAGCGGTAGGCCACCAGGACACAAGACAAGGTCGGCCTTGGGCCGAAGCGCTTGCTCTTCTCTGCCAACCGTGGCCGGCCGTACGCGCACCAGCGCGGCGGATCCGTACAGGCGGCGCCTAGAGAGGCATGCCGACAGATCACGGAGGGCGGCCGGTGGGGATGCTGGGTGGGGATGCTTACCTTGCGGGTTGTTCTGTTCCATAGGGAATAAAGAGGAGAGTACGAGGGGAAGAAAAGGGGTGCGGAGCGGGGACCGAAGGCAAGATAAAGAGCCACGGGCGGGCGGTTGTGAAAAAAACGAGGGGGAAGGGGCGGAGGGCTTGGAGGGGGGGCGGGCGTGAAGCGTCCCAGTAATTTTATAGACAGTGTATGGAGCAAAGTGGGCTCCACCGGATGCTTCTATGCGTTGGCGGGGGGGGAGAAAAAAAATTGCGTAGGCTCTCGAGGATCAAGGGTGTGAGTGTCGATGGAGCAAGCGGACCAACGAGCGAGCAAGACGGTGCGGATGGGCGGTGGAAAAACGTAGCGGTTACGGCGAATGATAAAAAAAAACGCAGGAGAAGGAAGAGAGAAGGGAAACCCTCAGGGGCGGGTCAGGGTCGCCGAGAGTGGTTCTGTGGGCGGCCGATAGAGGGGACAGCCGTGGTAGTGGGACACTGAGGAGGGGGTGTTGGGATGTGTCGGCGGGGGGCCGCCGCGCCAGGTGGCGAGTGAAAAAAAGATGGCGAGGCGGGAGGGGACGAGCTTAGGCGGCGCGATAGGTGGGACAACAACGGCCAGGCGAGAAGAGAGCCTTGGTCCACAGGCGACAGAGGCCTGGGTATGTGTGGTTGGAGGCCTGTGTATGCGTGGCTGAAGGCCGGTGTATGCCTGGTTGGAGGCTGATACGCAAAGGGCCAACCACCACCGCTCTCCCACTGTGCCTCTGGTGGGGCAGCTGCACCACCTCGGGAGGACTGGCATGCGATAGGCCGTACGGGCCTCGTACGGTATCTCGCCAGGGCCTCGAAACCGCCCGGCCTAGCCGGGTTCAGGCGGTTCGCCCCCAGGGCATTAGGGAGCGGGGTGGCCGCCCACCCTAGGTTGGAGTGGCCATGAGCACCACGCTGGAAATCTACCACAGGCAGCACTATGGCGTGGTTTTCCAGCGCCCAGCAGGGCGGGCGTACGGTGTCGTGGAGGATCGGGAGGACAGGCCAGGGCCGACAATCCGACGGACCAACCGATATGTGCCGCGCGGGTGCACCGTCTGGTTGGACAGAGCGGAGTACAAAGATGGGTTGCCTTGAAAAACGGCCGGCAAGCTGTCCTGGCCACGCCGACTCAAACTTGCCCGCGACGTCGGCTAGTGCGGCTAAGGTTGGGTGGCAGGGCCAGTCTGGTGGTGCACATCCTTCTCCGCTCGAGCATGGCACGGCTGTAGTTAAGTGTGCCGCCCCCCGATGGCAGCTGGGTACGCAGGCGGGGAAGCCGCCCCCTCAGGAACATGGTGGCACGCAGCCACAGTGGCCCAGCGTCGACCGGCAGTGGCTCCCCCTGCGCTAGTACGCTGCCGACGCTACCTAGACGACTCGACCCACCAGTCAACAGTCCTGTTTGAAACATCGGCAGCCAGAAGCACCAATGGCACCGTCGCATTCCATAGATAGTCCAGGGGCCGCAACAAGCCGTCTCCCGGGGAGCACGGGTGTGGGCGGGGAAGGCGTGGCACCTGGCATGCGCTAAACTGACGAGGGCCGCACCGGCTTCACATTTATCTGCCGGGCAGGCAGTGCCAGCACAGAGACCCCCACTTTATCCTAGGGCGGCCTGCCTACAGCCCGAGCTCGAGCATCCGCCGCAACCAGAGCTGTTTATCCAACAGCACCTTCTCCCCCCATGGCAGGAGAGTTGGCAGCTTTCGAGACGGGTCCCCCCCGTGCCAACGGCGCAAAGGTCGATATGCCACCGGGGCCCTCCTTCCACAGACTTCCATGGCCCCCGCCTCCTTCATAACTGCGGAATGCGGCCACCCTCGGCACGCGGCCGCCGCATGAGCGAGGGTAACCCTGAGCCTCGCTGAGAGCAAACGAGGCCGCCCACGTGCAGTCGCCAGGCATGCGGAGGGCTGGGTGTTGCTTCAGGCCCGCGGCCCCTAAGGGGGACTGCGAAAATACCTTGTGCCACAAGGTGAGGATGACAATGGTTCTCTCACCTGCAGTCGGGATAGTAGCCAGTTGAGGCTATGGGCCGTCCTCCCTCGCCGCCCCCTTCCCATAAACAAACCTCCTCTACCCCCATTGCTCAGGGAGCTCCGCGCCTCCACGCTGGCCCTTCCCCTTCACACCAGCCCGGGAGCCTTTCCTCCACCCTTCTCTCCCAACTTGCTGAACCAACCGATTGACTCCTTGCATTTGCGCCCCCCCCCGGTCGCCCTCCCGAAGGATCCCTTTCCAACCTATACCACTTTCCTGGCTGCGCCGAAGCCAAAAGCCCTGACCTTCCGGCCTTCTGAACCGCTTCTAAACATCTCTGCACTTTTACCACTGGTTCCCGCACGTGCACCCTGACGGACCCTACACCCCTCTACGCCTGTCCTCCACCGCCCTGGTTGGCCCACACCGCGCCCGCAGTAGGCCCCGCCCACCCCCCATACACCCGCACGACGGGCCACCGTACTATGGCTTACCTCAACCTTTTTCCAACCCTCCCTCATGCCTAAACAGCCCTACACTTTCACACACACACTACCTGACCCGCCTTCATAGTCGGCTTGAATCCAAATCACTTGGCGCCCACACTTTTAAGCTTTCATATTCCCCTGTACCCGACCCCTTCCACCCCACCGCCTCCCTCCGCACAGTCCATCATGCGCATTGTCAATGACGACAACTACGCTGACAGCCCTGAAACCATCTTTGCTCTCGCTATCCTCGAGCACTTTACGCAGGGCACCGTGTCCAACAACGGCCTTGAAGACCTCCTGAGTACCTTACAGGCCAACCGTACCATGGAGACCGCCCGCGTCTCGCGCCAGATCCGCCGCCGCGGTCTGCGTCCCCCGGGTTCCACTGTCGAGGTCAACTCAAGTATCAACGCCAATCCTTCGGACCCGGCGAGCGAGGGTCCCCAGGGGTCGCCTGCAGCCCGGCCGACCGGTTTAGGCTATCCCCTGGTAACCTCCTTCCCGTCCCTTGAGCGTCCATACGACCGTCCACCGACCCGCGTCACCACTACCGCCAGTAGTCTAGTCCCCTCGGCCCTCACCCGATCTTTACTGCCCTCGCGCGCCGCCCGAGCCACGTGGGGTTCGGAAAACCCCGCCTCCGGGGAGCCTATGGGCGTAGACGATGACGACGGCGACGAGGCCGACGACATGCACAGGCCGAATTCGCGCTGGGACGGACCAGACTTGCCCCAGGAAGACTCTCCCGATCCTTACCTAATGCTCACCCATGAGTCTACTACTGATGACCAGACCGAATTGGACCCGCGCCAGAACGTCTATGCCATGTTTGCTGCCGCCGCCGACGCTGATGTAGAGGCCGCCGCCAATTCGTGGCGGCGGAACCGGCGGCCGCTACCGCCACCGCATCTACTGTCTCCGACCCAATTTGAGCGCCCAGGTAGGACTTCCCGGCGACCGGGGAATCCTGCCGCCACCACGGAGGTGCCGGATGACCCGGCCCGACGCCCGCGCAGGTCAACCGAGCCGGTCGGACCATCCTGGGTACCGAGTCGCGCCGAGCTTAGTGGTCTCGTCCGCAGCGTCATGTTCCGTCACCAGCCCATCACCAACTATCCCAAGATCACGAGGTTTTACCCTCTACGGTTCAACATTGACGAGTGCGACGGTGGCGCCGCACCAGACTCCCCGGTCGAGCACATTCTGCACCACGACTCGAGCTGCTACAGTTCCCAAAAGCGCCGCAATGTCGGTATCCGCCTCAGCTTCAACCACCGGAGTACGGGCGACTATACCGCCACCACGTTTACACCGGCCCGTATTGTCGTCCAATCCCCGGCCATCAGCTACAACGCTCCTTGTCTCGCCTGCATGGTCTTCATCTCCACCCAGCGTGTCCACATGCGCGAACTTAACCGCTATGACGGCTTCTCGGTGCGAAAGTGGGAACAGGTCATGGCCAAATTTACCAAGGATCCCCACTCTTGGCTTAATTCGGACCTCATCCCACTCGGTGTCATTCGGCCCGAAGAAGAAGGCGATTACCGTGATACCCTTGACCTCCACCAGGTGTATAGCGGCCGATACCTCTACCTCAAACTCATTGAATCGTACGACAACACGGAGAATATCGATCTCCAGAGCGTCCAGGTCTGGGGCGTTGCCGAACCCCAGGGCAGTTCCCAGGCAGAACTTTGCTAATTTCCTTCTCCTCACCTTCTCCACATACTGCACGCTAGACGTTTGTGAACACATCTTTCGCTGTTTGTTGCTACTCCATATTACCAACCCCTCCCATACTTCCTCCTCACTCGCTGTATCATTTCCACCCCTATTTTCCCAACCTCCCCTCCTCCTCCCTCTGGACTCTTCGTTATCCATGTCTATTCATCATAGCCTTCTAGTCCTCTAATCACCCCTGTGCCCTCTCTCTCTCTCTCTCTCTACACCTCCAAATGTCGCCACCACCATTAATGGCCGATGAAATACACACGAATATGTCCTTGATTATCTCAATACCCGAACCTCGTGATGCGGTCTAGTCGAATGGTGTTAAAGGCCAGTGATTTCGCCATCTTTAGCCACAGCGGCTCTGACCGACGTCGGATTACCGCCACCCTTGCGTACGGCGGATAAATCGGTGTTGGAAAATTAAACAACGTACTCGCGGTTGGGGGGAGTTCTTTTAATTGTGATGCGTATAAGCTCGACCGTAATAAAAGTAATCAAAATAAACGCACGTTGCTGAAACAAGAGGAGGTACGCGAGGCTTCCCTCACGGCTAGCCAGGTGCACACCTCTCCCTCCCTCTCACAAGCTCTTTTACACGCGGGGGGGGGAACCTCCCCCCCAATGTATAGGAACCAACCACCAACTTATTTGAGGTTGACGAGCTTCACGTCGAAAACCAGGGTGGCGTTTGCCGGGATATCGGGGGCAGCGCCCTGGCGGCCGTAAGCCAGCGGGGCGGGGATGGTCAGACGCCGCTCACCACCTTCCTTCATACCAGCGATACCTTGGTCCCAGCCCTTAATGACCTCACCGGCGCCCAGACGGAACGAGAAGGGCTTGCCGCTCGTGCACTTATCAAACACCTTGCCGTTCTTCTGGAGCTTACCGACGTACCGCATCCCGACCCGCTGGCCCTTACGGGCGGCGGCACCCGAACCGACCTTAATGTCCTCAATGATGAGACCGCCAGCCAGGGTCTCCTTCTTGGCCGGTGTGGTCGCGGTAGTGGTCTCCTTCTTGGCCGGCGTGGCCGCGGCGGTGGTTTCCTTGGCCTTCTTGGCCGCCTTGCTGGAATCGGACTTGTTGGGCGTCTCCTCTACCTTGCGCTTCTTGTCCTCGGCGGGCTTGGCCGGCGTGCTGGCAGCAGAGGGAGTGGCGGAAGCAGCAGCAGCAGCAGCAGCAGCGGCGGCGGCCTTGCGCTCCTTCTTGGTCATAGCGGGGGTCTCGGCGGCCGGAGTGGCAGGGGCCTTAGCCGGGGTGCTGGCGGCGGAAGCAGCGGCGGCGGCGGCCTTGCGCTCCTTCTTGGTCATAGTGGGAGTCTCAACAGCCTTGGCCTTGCCGTTGATCGGGGCCTTGGCCTCCTCGACAACCTTGGCGGCCTCGACCTTGAGGTCAGCCTCGTCAATCTCCTCGTCAATTTGGTGGTCCTCGGCCATCTCGGGGTGATCCTCGGCATTGTAGTCGGCGTCCTCCTCCGAATCCGAACCTTCACCCAGCTCGACGATCTTGCCGTCCTCGTCATCCGAGTCCTCAGCCTCCATCTCGCGCTTCAGGTCCTCGACTGAGACGCCGTACTTGGCGGCTAACTCCTCAACCGACAGGTCCTCGTCCTCCGAGTCGAGCATGTCCTCGTCATCATCATCGGCCTCCTGGAACTTGGCCAGCTCGTTCTTCAGCTCCTCGACGGACATCTTGTTCTCCTTGGCCACCTCAGCCAGTTCCTCGTCGGTGAGGCTGGAAATGTCGATACCCTCCTCGTCAGAGTCGTCAGCCTCGTGGTCGTGGCTGCAATCCTCGGGGCAGTCCTCGTCTTCAGAGTCGCCATCCTCATTGTAGTCCTCCTCATCGGGCATGTAGTTGCCAGTGAGATGGACGGAGTTCTCACCCGATACAAAGAAGGTGATTTCCTCGCCCTCCGAGAAGATCACGTCAAGAGTCTGCTGCTCCACCTTACCCGGCAAGAGCGAGCAAAGCACGAAGGTCTTCTGGTCGACAGTGAGCTTGACGAGGGTGCGCTCGTTGGCCTTCACAATCTCCTCGCCCAGGGAGGCCATGCTTAGCCGGAAAGAAGCATCGACGGTCTGCGTGTAGGCCTTGTTAGGAAGGACCTGAAGACCTGATAGGTTGGTAGCGAAAATAAAGGGAGCGGCCCATGGCATGGTAGGGACAGGTGGGTTAGCATTCGGAACTATTCAGAGGCGAATATATACCCGATTGTTCGCGCAAGTAGAATGATACCAGGTCGGGCTGCTCAAAAGTGTCTTCTCCAGCCTGGATGACGAAAAAAAACCTCACCGGTAGACTAATCACCACTCAGAGCCTGTCACGAAAGTGACCGAAGAGTTGGCCTGGCTACAGAGCCCCCCGAGGTGCAGGTTAACCAAGGCCAGGCGAGGAAATCGGGCCCGAGATCACTACTTCAGGTGAGCTAGGCTGTCTCTGCATCACTTACCCCAGAAACCGTAAATCATGGTGCTATATGTGTATGTGTAGGAAGTGGGAAGTCAGAGAAAAGAAATGTATGCACAATTTGGATGCAGTAGAGTGACGGGACGTGAAAGGAACAAAGTGGATAAACGATATTGCGACACCAAAGCGCTTTTGGACAACAAGTGCAAAGGAACGAAAGTGCATAAAGCCAGCTTGGAATGAAAAAAAAAAAACACTCGGCTCAAGTACTCTTCCAAAAGACCCGATGGAAACTTCGTGTACGTGAAGGCCAGGTGGGTCAGGCCGAGGTGAAGAAAAAAAAAGACACTGACGGGGCAGGGTTCTCTAGGATACCTGGTTGGCTTATCCGGCCGCCCCTACATTTTTTTTCCAGAGATGATTGATGACATCCCGCATGCCCTGTGTATGTTTACCCTTCTTCATCGTCCCTATAAACTCCATGTCAAAGTCATCAGCTAGTGCGTCAAGGGCTACAAGCAGCGGCAGTCTAATGACTTTACATCCTAAGACAAAAAAATCATTGCGAAAGCGCTTTGTTTAGGTTGTTTTTGCGAAAGTGGTGGCCAGCGCCTCGTACCTCTATATGGTATGCCTCACCATGCCGCTTATGTGATTCGAACCGATCATATTGTCCTGGCCAGGCTACCAATGGTATCTACGTCGTCTTAACCAAGGCTCATGGGCCTGCTGAGGAAGGTCGGCGGCGCAAACACGGTTCGCAGCGGTGACGGTCCCCGGGTGATGGTGGGTATTGGTAAATGGACCCTGAACGTCTTCGTCCGCTCCTATCTCGAGCCGGGCTTAAGGCTTAAGCCGTGGAATAGTTTAGATCACGTGAGATATAGCCTTCCTACCGAATGGGAGTGGAAGGTCTATCGGCACAGTAGGGAAGGGGGAGGAGGCGGTATCCCTACTGGCATCCGGTCGTGGTGGCGCAGCCTGAGCTAGAGCTTATGCTAGTAAAATGATACACTGGGCCTCTTCGAGAAGTCTAGCTAACCGGTGGCGAAGGCCTTGCGGTTAAAGGGAATGCTACCGTCCCGAGGTGTTCAATACCAGCGGATAGACGCTACCGTTGGCTGCCACTACAGTTCGACCAGTGTACCACCCCCACATGGCGCGAACATGGCGCGCCGCTTACCCATAGGTGAGATAAGTGCATCATATCCCCTACAAAGCCCCACCCCAACCTTTGAATGGCCTTGCTACGAGCGTGCAGGCCTCGTTGACATCCTTCCATTCAACCTCGAATCCGTTTCCCGTAGTCACATCAGCTACCCTCATTCTCTTACACCATTGTTCCATTGGCCAGTTTAACACTTGGCCGACACTTTTCCGCACCACTCTTTACGCCCTGGTTTCATCCTTGCCCTAGACATTGCCTCTCTGCAACTCATCATGTCCCTTCCGCGATTGGTGGCCACGAGCCTCTCTAAGGGTAAGTAGAAGCGATGCCATCGTCGAGTCGGTTCGCTAGGCTGTCTCCTGGATGCCCAGCATTCTCTCGTGGTTCCAACCTAGCCTGCATGCACACCGATCGGTGTTGCATCCATAGCTCTCCGAACTGAGGTTAACCCGGCCAGATCTCTTTACCCTCCTCCCCCCACTCTTTTTTCTTTACCCACTCGCAAGGCACCCTGCGTACCGGATCCCTGCGGCCCGTCCTCGCGTCGGCGGCGACCTTTAGCTCCTCGACAGCGCGGTCTGCTGAGGTCCCCCACGGTCCCCAGGTACCTCACCTGCGCACCGACAAACCGGAGGAGATTTACAAGGGCGTGAGTCTGGTGGAGCACAGCGCACAAGCGCTACTCATCACTGAGCTGTTCAAGGGCGCGTGGGTGACCCTGGAGCACTTCTTCCGTCCCTCCTTCACGCTGCATTACCCGGCCGAGAAGGGCCCTCTGAGCCCGCGGTTCCGCGGTGAGCACGCCTTGCGCCGGTACCCCTCGGGCGAGGAACGCTGTATCGCCTGCAAGTTGTGCGAAGCCATCTGCCCGGCCCAGGCCATCACCATCGAGTCCGAGAGCCGTGACGACGGCAGCCGCCGTACCACCCGCTACGATATCGATATGACCAAGTGTATCTACTGTGGCTTCTGCCAGGAGGCTTGTCCCGTGGACGCCATTGTGGAGACCTCCAACTATGAATACTCCACGGAGACCCACGAGGAACTGCTCTACAACAAGGAGAAGCTCCTCAGCAACGGCGATAAGTGGGAGACGGAGATTGCCGCTAACCTAGAGGCTGACCACCCTTACAGATAGATTAAGAGAGAGAAAGTGTGTATGTGTGTGGCGCTATCGGCTAGCATGATTGCCGCTAATTTCATGTACCTTCGCACCGCCTTGACGCTCGGTAACCATGTGTGTAACGCAAGGTAGTTTCCGACCGCTTACTTAGCGTCATGCAAGGCGAATTCACGGTTTTTTAATGAATAAAATATATATATATTAAAACTTTTACGGTGCCCTCCTTACCGGGCCCCTGTGTCCATGGTGTACAGCATCGTTTTCCTATGATTACTCGTGTCGTGAGAGTAGTCTCTATCTGATCGTTTACGGTTATGTAAGCAAATTGTTGACTACCGGTTAAGACTGGGCCGAGAGAGAAGGAGGTGGGGGGGGGTGAACAGACACATCCGTAGTATCTTACCAAGGTAGGTACCACTGTCCCTTTCCCCATTGCAATGGATTAGGCACCGGGGTGGCGCGTTCGGGTTGCCTATCCAGCACACAATGGCACCAACTTCTATTGGGATCGGCCCAGTACCTCCTCGCCAGTATATACACTTCCCCCCCCTTGCCTACCAACCGCCTGAAGACGAATATTGCGAATCCTGGCGGATGAGCGTCGCCGATAGACCAACTTTCGCTCAGTTCAGTTGCGCTTGATCGTTGGAAAAAGCGGAAGAGTGAAAAAAAAAAGAAGAAGTAATTTATGCTCACTGGACTCTTGACCAATACCACATAGTGTTTAACATGCAGGTCGTAGGGAAGTCAGGGGTGGCTTGAGGCTACTGACTATGCCGGCCTGTGGGTTCGTTTGTGTGCTCCTGAGGGCTAACAGCTACCCGCATTGCCCGTTGCGAATGAGCCCTCCACCTGGTATCTACCTTTCGGTGTCAAATGGTGAGAGGGTCACAGCCCCTTCCGTCCTCTTCCTTACCCCCCCCCCTTTCCCACCTACCCACTTCCCAGCGGCACTTCCACCTCGTCTCCTCTGCACTTGAGATTGAGGGTATTTAGACACACATTGTACACCCGTCCTTGCAACAGGTGGCACAGGGTGTGCCCCTAGCTGCGCTCTATGCCATACTGGCAGCCTCCAACGTTAACGTTGCAAGGTCGATAGCCTGCTTACCACGATTGTGAGGGTCGGCTGGGCTGCTGATCTATATGGTAACCCGCTCGCCCGCCTCGTTAGTCCACACTCGTTGGGAATCGCCCGATCGAAATAACACGCCCTTCTAGACCATCGTGCCTATCTGGTAGATAGAGAAAGGAGAATCATCAGGCCACATTCAGTAGACTGTAGTCTGCCTCTATGCACTTGATAACGATTTAATAAGTGCCTGTAGTATGATCCTCTTTTTTATATTTATGTATCAACTATGCCTAATTTCGATTCGCATGGGTGTGCGGCAAAAAACCACACAAAGTAGTCTGTGATGGTCTATACCCCTTGCCGGCTCGCCACTGTCTAACTGTGAGCCGGCAGTAGTGGCGCATTGGAACCCGGATTCCTATCGTCTCCATTTGCCCACTCATTCTTAATGGTGGCCCAGGCCACTTGCCCGCCAAACGCATGAACAGCAAAGGCTCTTGTACCACCAGATCAGTCCCCTGACACGGAGGCCCCTGGCGTGCTTTACCAGAATTGTAGAAATAAATAAATGGCTCAATGGGCCACGATGCTCGTCGGCTGGTATGCATGGTCTGTTCTAATTTCAGTATTCATACTATCCACTCCCCCCCCTGGCCTACCGCTAGATACGCTCGCTGTGGGATGCCGTTTCCTCACTTCAGCGAGGGCTTCTGTAGGTGGAGAGGGGAGGAAGAGGGACCACTGAATTCTCAGAGTGATGCTTGGAATGTTGGCAGTGCTCGACCATCTAGTTGCACCTGGACAGTGGTTGCTGTGCATGAGTGTTTAAGATTGCGATGCCTGTCGGTTCCCCGGCGAATGCTCAATAGAAGGGTAAACTGGACGCCGCTCACACGAAATTGGTGCACTAGAGCACCCTATAGTCAACTTTGTTTATGGGGTGAACTAGTACCACGGTAGGCCCCACTTGTACACAGCCCGCCACGCCCCTGGCAGCTCTCATTTAGTGGCCTTTGTGGCTCATCCGAGCCCGGTTCGCGATAGCTCTGGGATGCCAACATTCATCGCTAAACACGTTCCTACCAGACCCTTACATCCAGGTCACCGTCCTATACCTACTTCCCCCTTCTTTTAGATCCATCATGCGCGGCCAATCGCTGCTACAGGGTCCTCCTAACCTCGAACCCCACAGCCTACTGGGATGGCTCGTTTAGTCGAATCCAACTCTCAACCAGCATACTGAACTCTCCTCCTCCTCCTCCTCCTTTCTTCTCCATCAGACCAAGGGTATTAAAGCACTATAATCAGCACCCTGGATTGAGTACCCATCAACTACCGCACTCGCCTGTCTTCACCACTCCTGTCCCCCCCCTCGATTGTCCCCGCCTGGCCGTACAACGCACCTGGCGCTAACTTGACGCCCCGCTAAAAAGTAGCAGAACCCTACTGCCTACGCCCAGTTCCCCACTGCCAATCTATATCCTCCTCGACTACTTCCTTACCCTCTAGCATGGACGGCAAGGATGCAAACGCCCACTGTTCGGCCGACGAAGCCAAGAAGGTCGGCCATTTAACCCACCTGGAGGCTTATGCAGTCACTTCTCAAGAGGTTCCCGATGAACCTACCGCTCTGTCGATCAAAGCCGCGTCGCCCGTCGACGGCAACAACGCCGAAGGGTCCCGCAATCTCCTCACCCTCCTCCGTATGCTGACACCGTTGCAGTACCTCGTTTTCTCGGCCATGTTCTTTGGGTGGGCCTTGGAAGCCATGGATTTCTACATTGCAGCCATCACTCTGAGCGAGGTAGCCGCAACCTTTGAAATTCCGATATCCCAGATGGCAATCGCCACGACCGTGACCCTGGCCATGCGGCCGGTGGGTGCGGTGTCGTTTGGAATTATAGCTGACCGATTTGGTAGGCGGATCCCGTTGCTGGTCAACGTTACGATCTGCGCCCTAGTCAGCTTGGGGTCGGGGTTCGCCCCCAATTTTGGCGTCTTTGTCGCCCTCCGTTGTATCTTCGGCATTGCCATGGGGGCGGAATGGGCCCTAAGTGCCGCCATGACCATGGAGTGTTTACCACCTTCGGTTCACGGCCTCTTCTCGGGGATCCTCCACCAAGCCGCCCCGGTTGGTAACATTGCTGCGTCGCTACTTCACCTCGGCGTGTTTCCTACCCTGGGTTGGCGCCCGCTCTACTGGATTAGTATCGCCCCGGCCGTTTTCGTCATCTTGCTACGGTGTTTTGTACCCGAGAGTCCCGAGTGGCTGCGAGCTCGTGCCGAACAGAAGGCCGCCGCCGCCGCTGCAGCCAACCCGGAACTCGCAGCCGACCCGCACACTAGCCCGCCGGAGAAGATCGCCGATGCAGATATCCGGCACAGCCTGTCCAAGTATGACTCGGTCTCCCTGCAGACCCCCGTCTCGGAATTCGATCGCCAATTGGGCCCCCGTCCGTCGGCAGAATCCCCATCGGCCTCCGCCAGCTACGGCGCCGCCTTATGGTCCGAGGTAATACAATACCGTCGGACCATCGTGCACATGGTTTGCCTCATCTCCGCTTTCCAGTTCGTCAGCCGGGGCATGGGTGACATGATCCCGACCATCCTCCGGGTCCAGTTCGAGCTCCCCGTGGGTATCGTCACCGCGGCCCTGATTTCGCGAGACGTCGGGACCATGGTCGGTTCCACCGTGGCCGGTTACGGTTCGCAATACTTTGGGCGCAAACGCGTGATGTTGATCGCCGTCACTCTGGCGCTGGCCTTCGTCCCGCTCTTCGCCATCCCGAAGGTAGGGTGGCAGGCCATCCTAGGCTCCATCTTCATCACCATTTTCATTGCCGGGTTCAATGGCGTTCTGGCCGTGTTTTTACACGAACTGGGCCCCCAGCGGAACCGCGCCTTATTTATGGGGTTCGTTACCCAATTAGCCAACCTGATCACCGGTGGTACCGCTCAGATCGAGGCCGCCATCGCCGAGCGCTGGTCGCGTACGGCCGCGGGTACCTTAAATTTCACGGCCGGCACGGGTATCATTATGGCTTCATTTCTCGTTCTCACCTGGATCCTCCTCTGGTTCTGCCACGAGACGAAGGCCCCCACGACGAAACCTGCGGTGGGTTTGCTGGCCGAGGAGTCATCCGAAGCAACTTTGCCGAGCGCTGCTGCTGCCAAGGAATAAGCCTAGCCGTATTTGCTCTTGGGCTCTAGTATCTTCGTGTCCATTCTCCAGCCCGCTCCCTTGCTAATCAGGTTGGGCCGGTATCCTGCGCTTTATAACCACGTCAGCGTCAAGAGGGTCGTACTTTCCGGTGCTAACTTCAGTAATGTAAGCGATGGCAAACGATCGGTTGGAGCTGCTGATAATGTAATAACCCCCCCCCATCTCATCAAATAGGTATCTCGGTCGCCGCACCCAAGTAATGTGACCGTTCGTGGGAGTCGGTAGACGTTTCGCTACAGGGGATATATGTGTGGTTTACTCGAAAGGTTGACAAGGTGACGGTCCGAGCCAGGATTATGTATGAAAGTGAAGCGAGGGCTGCTCGAAGCTGAGAAGACTTGTGGAGAGGTCAACCGCCACCTTGCAGAGCGTCAGTGGGCAGGAGTACTCCAAACTGCGGTGGGTTTGCCCCGGGCCAATCGCTCGGGTGGCCGGGACAACCACTACTTTCACAACCGATGATTAACTATGGCGGACTATTGCCATCGACGGTGGGTAACATCACGAATAAAGGTATGAAGAGACATGAAAACGAATCTAATAGTGAAACTAACACCAAGGTACTGAAGTATGTACAACACGGAAGAAAACGAACCTCACCCTCGAAAATGACAGCGTAAGCCACATACTGGCGCGGAGGACTGCTACCCCGACCCTCCTGATTCTTGATCTGTATCCCGGGCTCTCTAGACGTATATACGGCGCACGTCCTTCACCCCGAAGGGCTCACCGCAGGTCGGGCACTTGCGCTGGCGGGTATCGAGGCGGGCCTGCAAACATTCGTGGCAGAAAACGTGCATGCAACGCATCAGGGCGTGCGTTTTGAGTCGGGCGTCGCACGCGTGGCACTTGGCCAGTTTCTTGTAGTTGGCCAGGTCAGTTTGTAGGTCCTCGTCGGCCTGTTCTTTGGAGGACCGTTCCAGCTTCCGCTTGAGAGTTTGGCACTCCTCTTGCAGTCGCCGGTTCTGGTGTGCCTCCCGTTCAACCTGCTGCGTGCGTTCAGTCAGGGCCCGCTGGGCCTAAGATTTTTTAAAAAAAAGAGAGGAGGAAAGGATCCGAAGAAGCCCAAATAGGTGAGATGGGAATTAGCCGATATGTAGGGTCGAGAGTACATTGCGGACACCCACAAAACCAATTCCATGACCTGTACGGATGGCCCATACCCTCCATTACATACCTCTGCAATGCGTCCTTCGGCCCGGGCCACGTTGTCCACCAGTTCCGAACTGCGCAGGGCCACCTCCTCAAGCCGATCCTTACAGGCCCGAGTGGCGGCTTGGGCAGCCAGCGCCTCCTTTTCGAGGAGGACGTTCTGCTTTCCCAGGGCCTTTTCCTTCTCCTCGAGGGCCTTGATATGCTCGGTCTGCTTATCTGACTTGCGTTTGAGCGCCAGATTGAGGTTGGCATGGTTGTCCTTCTGCTTGCTAAGTCCTGCGAATTTGTGCAACAACTTGGCCTTCTCAGCCTGGTAGTGCTGCAGTTGATCGTTCCACCTGACAGCGTCAAAAACCTTGCTCGAGTTTTGCTCGTGCAGCTGGGCCCAACCCTGCGAGATGTGCTCCAATTCCCGCATCATCCCCTGCTCGGCTACCCGGAGCCCAAAAAGTTCGGTCTCCAGAGTGTCGATGCGGCGGGCATACGCTTCGGCCTTGGCCTCAGGCCCGGCCGCGTCGCCATCCAGGCCACAGCGGGCGCGCAGGTCGGCCAATGCCTTCTCCAATTCGGCCTCCCGGGCCTGGTGCAGTTGGGATTCCAATAAAATCTGGGAAAGGGGGGTGATGTGATTGGAGTAGTCAATGTACACCATGAGGTTAATGGGCTCTGCTTAAATTACAAGATGGGACGTTCGTCTCTCGTATGTAATCGCGAGTGGTATAGCAACCCAGTGTTCAGTTAAAGTTAATCTTCCCCAGTACTTACTTCCTGGACGCTGCGCGATTCGCCGACAGCTTGTTCGAAACTCTTGACCTGCTGGGTAAGCTCGATAATTCGGGCCTCAGCGGCACTGGGGTTGATCCGCATAGGGATGGAAAGGGTGTGCGTCGTGATCGTGCAGAGGGTCAATGGAGGGGTATGAGCCAAATAAAATAATAATCAAAAAGGAAATCGAGCGGCTAGCGGTTTCCATGGCTGGCGCACGGCGGTGAATACAAAGACCACACACGCGGGCAAGGTGCTGGAGCGCGGGCTTACCTTAGCTGCTGCTTTAAAGATTCCGCGTAGGACAGCTCCTCGTTGACCTGGTAGAACTCGGTGGCGTCCTTATCTCCAGCGTCCGCGGCGATCTTGAGTCGCAGCCGGCGCACCTCGGCAGTGAATGCCGTAATGCGTTCCTGAAAGGAAAGGGGGACGCGTGCGGTGTAGGTTGTCGATGGTAGATGGCAGTGGTTAAAACGGGCGCGAGTTCTTTCACGTTGAAGCCAGTGTGGATAGTGAGTCAACTGCCAATGAACAGGCCCGCCTCCCTAGACCTACCTTGCGGCTGTTGGCCAGCGTCCGCACCTCCTGGTTAGCGTGAGAGTCAACCTCTTCCTTAGTGGAAATCACGTCACAGCGCTGCTGGATTTGATCACGCTGCGCACGGAGTCGGGCAGAGTCGCTCTCAAGCCGTTTCATCTCGGCCTCGAGCGCCTTGCGGCGGGCCTTTTCTTCGGTCTGGAGTGGGTAGGGGCGATACAGAGCATGGCGGACAAGTAACGAGAAAATACCGGTTAGATTGCGCTCCCTTGGGCTACCATATCGCATTGTCCCACGGACACGGTTATTCATGCCAGCAAAGCGCCCGGATACATACCTCCAAGTTCTCCTGAAATTGCCGCCGACCTTCCTTGAGTTCATCCAACTCGGCTCGGTATTGTTCGGCCGCGGCCTTGTACCGCTGCAGCTCCGACTGGTAAAACTCCTTGCGGCCGGCGAGATGCCGGTACAGGCTGGACTCGAGGACAATCGAGTCGGGGACGGAGCCCAGCTGTTGTCGCAATATTTCAATGGTGCTCCGCAGACTGGCCCGCTCCTCCGTCAAGGTTTCCAGTTCATGCAGGCGGGCCTCGGCCAGCTTGCGTGCCTCCTCGAGTTCCTCGCTGTTCACCGAAGGCGGTCCGCCCACCCCTGTCGCTGATACCGCCGCGACGGGAATGGAGGATGTAACGGCTGCGGTGGGCGAACCGGCTCCCAAGGCGACGGCGGCGGGAGGGTGTGACGGGGACTGTTTCCCGCTGGCTAGATCGGGATGGAATATTTGATTAGTAGCCGGTGACCGGAGGCGGTCCAATCGCTTTTCGGAGCGGAACAGCTGCTGCCGGGTGACCTGAAGTTGTTGCCGAAGGGTCTCGGCCTCGGCCCGCACGGCCTCCAGCTGGCTCGTGAGTAGGCTGGAAGGGTGCGGCCGCTCGGCGTGCTTCCTGAGAAGCTCGGTCAGTCGGAGCTGTTCGGCGTAGGTTTCTTGCCACAGTTGCTCCTTCTCTGCATCGGCGAGATCGTGGCGCGCAGCCTGTGTGAGCCAGGTTCGGCGCCGCTCGATAAACTCGGTTACCGCCCCGGCGATACCATCGACGGTGGCCTGGACGGCGCTCGCTCGCTGTGCTAGGGGTTCCGGCAGCGTCTCCCCGGCCAGATCGGCACGAGCGGTCGACAGGAGGAGCTGACATAAATCTCCGGCGGAGTCCTTGGGTGAGGGCGGGTCTTGCCCTAGCAACTCGGCCACCGTCTGGAGGTCGTTAGTGACCTGAGGGTAATAGAAAAGTGCAACGATACAAGGATGCAATGGACATTTAGACAAGGTTTATGCTAAAACCCAGAGGCACCGAAAAGCGGCCACAACAATGTTACCAAATGAGGCTTACCTGGTCCCATCGGACGCACAGCCAGCTGAGCTGCTCTAGGTGCCGATTGTGGTTGGCCTCGAGGTCGTCCAGGTCTTGCCGTAGAATAATCGACTCGCGCTCGTGCTCTCGCACCTTGCGCACCAGCGCTTCTTTTTTGAATTGTTGAATCAGCTCCTGCGTAATCATGGTGAAGGGAAAAAAGATGACAGGGCAAAGGATCAGTAATCGTTGACCATTATATCGGGGCGGGCGCAGAGCATAGATAACTGCCTGGCTCTATGCGTCTAATGCGGAAGGCTAGGGACGTGCCACGGCTAAGTAGGCTAGTAGAACTCCACCTGCTCCACAGGTGAGCACGAAGGCAGTGGGGTCAATCTAGGCCACTAGATTCTACAACTTACAGTGTCCCAGAAACCATCGTTCGCTGATTCCGGTAGGACGGGACTAGTGAGATTAGAGTGGCTGGCAACGCGCTTCTTGAGCGGCGGTTCCTCGTGGGGGTCCATGGGCGCGTGTTCGGTGGCGAGATCGTCAGATGGGCGCTTCTTGTCGGTCATGGCCACGATATGGGGTTGACGTCACCGGGTGTAGGTCCTAGAGGCAGCGTGACAGGCAAAAAAAAAAGAATGTCCACGCAGGGTCTAGCCGGGGGGTTGGGGAGAGGGGGGGTGAAAACCGCGCGTATCCCGTGAAAGGTATCGTTGATGCTGAAAGGCAGGTACACCAGTTGCGGCGCAATGTATGCCGTCAGCACACAATGAGGCACAAAGGGTAGCAGTAGGGGAGGGTAATAAATGGGTAGAGATAGTGGGGCAAAGGGAAGGCAAGTTATAACTGCGGAGAGGTAGAATACGTGATGCGGATGACTAGGTAGGCCAATATCGGTGGTTAGGAGGTGGTGAGGGTAAATGGCAGAATAGGGGCCTCAAGTGGCCTGAAAAGAGCGCACTGGAGAAAGGGAAAGTGAGAGAGCTCTATACAATGCAAACGTGCGCAGTCAAGTGAGCTGGTAAGCAAGGGACATCTCCATCACACAAAAAGGTCTGGCGTGCAAGAGAGAAATGTGAAGGTTCGGTGAAAATGGTATAGCTGGAGGACGGAGCAACCCACGCGAGAGAGGGAGAGGGGGAGGAAGGGAGGGAGGGCAGAGGATGGCTGGGTAGAAAAAAAAAGAGCGGCCGGCTGAATGCGCGTCAAGACCAGCGGCCTCTAGGACTGAATAACGTTCTCTAGACACATCGCGGACGGGCAAGGGAGGCGGCGAGGGATCCAGGGAATGGGAGAAGCGGAAGACACGCGTGGGCAGGATCATACTGGATATGAGGCGGGCGAAAGGTCCATCTTGGAATGTGGTCAAAGGTCGAGTGGAAAGGATGGCAGCCCACGCAGACGTCCGCGTCGCACCAAGTCCGAGAGGTGGTGTGGATGGACGTGGGCAGATGGGCCGCACGCGACTGAGTGCCCGGTTGAAATGCGCAGAGGAGACAAGTGCGGAGACACGAGGTCCCTGCTGTAGGAAATCTCACAAAGCCCTCGTTCTACATCTCTGGGCCCGCAGAGACCAGCCGAAAAACAGCGGCAAGGACCACCCCCCGTGGCTTCCTGGTTCAAGCCGAGTATCATCAAGACAGTCTGTGGTCGACGCTAGATTCAACTGTTCGGTGGGACGGTATTTATTACGCATAGTCGGATTACACTGTACACAGGAGCGAAAGGCGGAGTAAAAGGAACGGAGACAAGGACACCAAACCCTTGGGTTTGGTGGCGATGACTAGCTAATTCTCGAGGAGGTAAGGGTGCGGCTGTTCCGCTCGGTCGTAGATAAAAGGTTGGCTATCTAGGGAAGGGGCTCGGCGCTGTCGCTCAGGCGGGAGAGGTGTAGGTAGGCGTCGGTGCCATACCCTTCCATTGAGATCAGCTTCAGGTCGCCGCCAAAGTACCGGGCGTACTGGGTGGACAGGGATGGTGGGCAGTAGTAGTAGTGGAATGGCGGGGTTAGACGTACGGTGGAGAGAGATAAAAAGAGAGGCGGTGGCAGGGTCGTGCGGCAGGACGGATGGCCAGGTCAACTTACACAGCGGCTGATGGGCAGGCCGTAGCCGAACCCAGCCATCGGGGCCTTGAAGTCAGTCTGGTTGAAATCCGGTTCCAACGGCTGTGCCTC
>JANBPT010000337.1:0-43314 GCA_027575765.1 Tieghemiomyces parasiticus | reverse complement strand
CTGCAGGCACCCCAGGAATCGCAGGGCAGGACGCAGAGGGTGAACTTGTGGGCGATGGAGGCCATGGCGGTGGTAGTAGGTGGGTGAGGGGGTGAAGTCAGAGGGGGATTGGTATGGATGGTGAGGGTAGAAGGTAAGAGACTAGTAGGTGGTTGCTGTTGTGCCTCTGTATGGCGGCGGAGTAGCGGCCTTTTATGGCGGATGAAGTTGGACGTCTAGTTAGGCGGGTGTCACGGATTAACGCACACTACCGGCCTGGTCGACTCTGACAAATGGGGCCAATTGAAGGCTTGACTTTGACTGCTAGCCTTCTATCGTTGGCGGGGGGAGGGTTCGAACGAGTTTATCAGCCCACCAATGGCCGGAACAGTTCGTTACATATCGTAGGCTGAAGCGAGTGAAGTTGACTGCCCTAGTCAAATACAGCCCGACTGCCACCGAGACGATACTGACAGGGCCTTTGATGGATGGCAAGGCCACCTTGCACCGCTGACAGTGTTACTCCCTCACAAGGGCTGGGTAAATCGCCCTGCTATTTTGCCACCGCCCAGTTCCCTTGCCATATGATTAATGGTTTCTAGCAGACATGCATTCACCGCATGGTAGAGTCACTTTGATGTTATCAATTTGAAGGGGGGATTATTGAGAACCCCACTTGGAATGTGATATATGCAAACCACCAGAGGTTACCCTCGACCGCATACTGCCTCTTTAATGCTTCACTTGGACATTGTGCACCTAGCCTAACAATCCTGTTCATGGAGGTTGTTACCCGAGCAGAGCTTATGAGTACGATTAAGACAGTGATGTGACTATGTCAGAGGAATACGATATTAGAGCAATCGGTAGCTGTGAAGACGAGTACGAAAGAGGAGTAGAAGGGAAAATGATGTGACCAAGGTCAAGCCCCGCTTTTACCTTATCTATCCCACTAAGGAGAGCGGCCACTGGCGACGATGCCAAGCAACGATCAACAAGGGAAGCCTTGGAGAACTAGGTGAGGGTCTCACCCTCCGACACAGGTAGCTAGTTTCTCGTTCTACAGCTATGCGCTCTACTTATGGTAGGTTTACCGCCCTTAAGAGATACCTTATTAAAGAGGATGGAGGGAGAGTGGGAGTTGGGTCGGAATACCAGAGAATCAAGCCGAAAAACTTTTGAGTCGGTAGATCCAATCCTTTTTATTAGTACTATGCAAAGTCCGCTTTAGGGAAAATCTAAATGATGTTAATTTATAGCAACTTCCATCATGCTGTAAAACTCGGTAAGCTTGACCTATCCAGCTATTATAGCAGGGTATCAAGTCACTTGGTTAGAGCCTAGCAAGATTCAGCTGCCAAGCGTCCACGGCCGCCTCCCGTGTAGTATTCTTACCATGTAGCCACCGTTTTATATCCGCGGACAACCAGGAAGCACGGAGATCTTGACGAAAACTGTAGGGAGGGGCTGTAAGAAGTAAGTCTCTGGGGCCAGAAGTATAGGCACAGGTAACTGCAGCACAATGTGGTGGCGAATCATTGTGGTAGAGCGGCAGCGGGGTAAAGGTCCAGACTTCCGCCTGTCTCCTCCAAGGCCTGGACCATGGGCCTCAGCCCGTACTTTAAGAGAATTCGGTGGAGACCTTGACACCAGGGGGACTTGGCACTCAGGTGTAATAGGCCATGCCTGGTGAAAAAACAATGGTCAGCATCACCTTGGGTGTGGTATGGCCTTGACGGGTCTCAGTTAGGACAGGGCCACCCTTAGGGCGCCACCTCCGATGACTAGAGCCAGCAGGGGGGACCATAAAGGTACACCCAAGTCTCGTCGCCTGTGACAATGGAGCCCAGTAGTATAGCCCCTGGCCCCGTCCAACTCCTCCTGGAACTCGGTGGCAAACCGTACCCGCTGGTAGTGCTGGTCGTTGGTGAGGGTGTGGGGGTGCCAAAGGTTGAAGTAGCTACATAGTCCTAGGTCCTTGTATAGGACGTTACGCATGGTACTAGGGGAAGTGCAGCCGGCATGGGCCAGCTGCTCAGCAGTCAGTCCAGGGTCTTACCTTAGCCATCTCAGGGCCATGACCCCATAAGGTTCACCAAAGTTATCTGATGGGCGGTCAGAACAAGGGTTGTCTACTAAAAGAGGGGCGATCGGTACACATGCAAGCCAGCCACCTGTAGACGGTGGAATAGCTAGAGACAGCTAGGTCCCAGCTTGGAAGTCAAATATTGAGAATAGCATCTACCTTGCGGCCTTCCAGATAATAATTAAAAAAACGAGGACCCATACATCACGCCTAGTTGATTAGGGTGGAGTGGGGATGGAGGCCTTAAAAAGTAGACATGATGAATAATTAAAAAGCAAGGCGTGAAGCCAGAAATGGTTCAATCCTGGAGTGGCTTATACCAATCGACTGAGAACTGTTGATTCTCGGAGGTTTTATCTGAAACACTGCGATCTAAGACCTTCAGCTTAAAAGTCTTCAATGATTTAGGTACACCTATAAATACCTGGACCTCGGCTCTGGAAGGCCATTTATTGTAGGAAAGGGCTTTGCTTTGATTCTCTCAAATGAGGGATTGTAGACCCGAGGTACTAAACGCATATTTGGTAGCGGTTTTGTATATACTTTGGGAAATCCTGCTCCGGGCGCCTTTCTAGCTCTAGTGCAAATCTACCGATTTCATGTAAGAACGGCTCCCCGCGTTACCTTTGTCCGTCGGTGATCCTCCTTACATTTCTTGGGAAAGGGGTAGGCTCGTTGTAGAGTTTCGAACCTCCACAAACGATTATATTGATTTTTATCGACATGACTATATTAAAACAAATCCAATGTATATTTATCGGTGTATTCACTAGTATCTGTAAAATAAAGTCCATAAAGGGAGTCGCCAAAGCACACTCCGCTGCAGCCCATACCAATAGCCCTCAGCACCTGACGTTAACCCCGATATAGTTAGGGGGGAGGGGGAGGGGAATGTTGAAAGAAAATAGGGTGGTTTGTTTTGGAATTTCTAACTGCTGAGTTTGTTGGCCATCTTCGTAACTATAGTTTTAAGTGTGTGCTGCTAGCCTATTGACGCATACAAGGATTGGAGACGTGACAAATCAGCCATCCACCTCACCGTCCTCTAGGTTGGGATTAATGTCGGCGTCTTCCGTACGCGCCCGCTTGGCCGCAGGCGAGGAAGGAATTCCATCTTGCGGAGATGCACGCTTAGATGAATCGGAAGCGGCGGCTCCTGGTATAACGTCTGGCTTCGTAGATTTACGCTGGTAATCGGGGCAGGATTGATGATGGCAATGCCAATTCGCAGCGGTGGTTAGTGGCGGTGGTGAACAAAGAGAGCGTAAGAGAGGGAGGTAGGGGGATCTTCGAAGGTATATACGCGGGTGCGGGCTGGTATGTCACGGTACCAGTTACACTTAATGGCCTGGCCGTACTTACCTTTACGTGGTCCTGATACCTAGCGTAAACTTCACGGCGGTCCGTCTCCTCACGCAAGGCTTGAAATTCGGGTTTCATTTGGACCAACGGCACAATCTGGTATCAGTCGCGTTGACAGAGTGGGCACATCAGAGTTTTTACAGGGTTAAGGAGGTTTCCAGCTCGTCTTCGCATTTGTAGTGAAGAGGGAGGGGGAGTTACAGCGGCCCACATCGGGACCAAAGGATAGCTAAGCGCATACCGCTCGCAAGCTTACCTCTTCGTAAGGTATGTTCAGGGCGATCCGGGGCCGGTAATCCCGCAGGAGGTAGTAGAGATCATCCCGCTTCTCTATCAGCCGTCGCTTGGCCTTCTCCTGGCGGTAATCTTCGTCCCGCTCGGCCCGTCTGTGAAGCTGGTTATGGATATTGACAACCATATAGAAGGGCGATTAGAAGGGAGCGACAGTTAATACCTTGATAGGTCGAGTGGTAGACATAATTGAAAGCTTTCTCAACCACATCGCCAGTGGCAACTTTTCGAGGCCTGCTAGTAACTCGGTCACACCGTATATTACTCACCTTGCGATAGACCTGATCAATATCTCGCGCAGTCGCGCCGGCTTCCACCAAGGACTCGCCTAGCGCCGCCTTAAAGTCTACCGCGGAGAGGTCAGGAGTCATCTCCACACCGTTCTTCTGTTGCGTGTAGGTGATGAGGGTCAGTCGGCACGTACAGAGGTTAGCAATGACAATTTCTGAAACCCGGCAAGCCATCAGAGAAAGCGATTCCTTATCAGATAAACACATTGGGATGGATAACTGAAAGGGAGGTTGTTTCTCAGCCCGAAAGTCGATCCAAAGTGTGCCCCGCTACTTACCTCCAGCGTTTGTTCGGCACGTTGCGCCAGGTCCGATATGTGCTCCCGCTGCAGCTCGACCTTGTCCCAAAACAGTTCGATAGGTGAGGAGCCCGGATGGCCGAGGAGCTCTGTATAGCGCGGCTCGTCCTTGATGGCCGGGTAGAATGCAGTCCACGTAGCGTCGTAGGCCAGGCCATGTTCGGCCGTGTATTCCTCCAGCAGTGCCTACAATAGACATGGGGCCGGCGTAAGAGTATGGCGGATATATGGATAAACGGTAAGTAATGACCAATTTACCCCATTGGCAGCCGTAGACCGGACGACCCGGCTATATAGTATTAACGACGTGGTGCCACTTCCCCTCCATTACTTTAACACGCATGTACACATATCTAAGTACTCAAATTTACCTGGAATCCCTCGCGGGCCTTACGGGCCTTACGGTACGCCACAGTCTCCTGCTTCGTCCTCCATTCGTCAAACTCAGCCTGCAGTCGCTCGATGTGGGCCTCGAAAACAACCAACAAATCGTTGGGGTCGACGCCTGCCTCCGACTTGGCCATCTCGCTGTACATCGGCAGCGCTTCGAGCAACCTGCGGATATCTTTCCACGGAGTATTAATGGTGACTTCCGGACAATCGTTCAAAGCCTGTGTCAATCGTTCGCGCACCGCTTGGTGGACCCGTGATTGTTCAGTTTCGTAATCCTTGACCAACTGGTCGGAGTAGGCCTGGTACATCTGTTGTTCCTGGCGGCGGGTTGACATGAAAGAGTCGCGAGCGGCGGGATCATTCCGCCACATGGCGCGGGCCTCAGCAAAGGACATCGGGAGGTGGGCCACGTCAGGAAATAGGCGAGCGAGAAGTTTCTGGAACTTAGCGCGCTTGGCGGCACGCTCCTCCTCACGTTTGAGGGGCAGGAACGATTCAAAGGCGGCCTTGCGACTGCCTACCGAGATGAGGACACGGTAGTGCGGGTGGTTGATGGTGGCCCGCATGGCTTGTTCCCAGGTCCAATCACTTTTGGCGCCAACGCTACGGAGGAGCATGTGGAAAGCTTCGGTGCGCTGAGCCTCGGTAGTGAAGGTGTTGAGCGGTACGCGGGCTAGGTCGTCCGGACTTGGCACGTCGACAGAACTGGTGATAGTGAGTGACGGCTTGGTGGCAGGAATATCCGCTGTGACCGGGGATGTAAGTGGGGCCGGAGTTGTGGCGGTGACCGGGGTGACAGCTTTACTAGCAGGGGCGGGGATTGAGACGGTTGGGGTGGTGGTCGAAGCTGCTCGCTCAGCGGCGGAGATCGCGTCGGATACCTCCTGAGGACGTTCCCAGACGGTCTGTTTGGTGGTTGGGTTGTAGTAATAGCTACGCCCGTTAGCTGTCTTGTAGCTCTTCCAGGACGTTTTGGCTAGCGCCCGCTCCTCCGGCGTTTGCAGCACTTCGGGCTTCTCCCAGACAGTCTGGCGGGTGACCGGGTGAAAGAAGTAGACCTTACCCTCAGGCGTCTTGAATTCCTGCCAGGTGGCCCCCGTAGTCGGAGTGGACTGTGAGTAGAGAACGGGACGGGCAGTCGCCGCGATACGATCGACGGGATAGGTTAGTAGCGACCATGCGGGAGTGCATTTGCCGAGCATATCCCGCCATGTGTAAGGCAACCAAATTGGCGTAGGGGTCAGCGACTTGACTTACCTGGCCAGGAGTTCTGTGCTGACTGTAAGTTGCACCCAGGGGCGCCGCGCTGGTCTGTGTGGGCTGCATAGCGTGAGTGGTCTAGCGTTGGCAACCTTAACTGACCAATTGGGCAGTCGATTGGGAACGATTAAAGGTGCAAACCAGGGAATCGGCCAAGCGATGGCAAGTATGGAAGATTTGGGGGAGAATCGGCAGCGAAGCTGATTAGTTGAACGGTAGAAACCTCGTGGGACACGCAACAAAACCTACCTTGCTACGGGATGCATGCGGGTTTTCCAACGAGGTACATCCAACATGGGAGGTTTACCTTCTTTGTCTGACCTCTATATTTTGCCTGTATAGCTCCCCTCCTTTTTTTTTGCCAGAGAACCAGCCTGACACCCTGCAACCAAGCCGCTCTTCAGTGCATCCACATTCGGGTCTTGTCACTCGACATTGCCCGATTTCCGGTTTCTCTTCTCGCCTTGCCTTCCATACAAGTAGTACACATTATGGACGGGGCAGAGACAGACAGCGTACGTCGTCTCCGAGCCAATTTCTCACAACCAGGTGCCCTCGACAAATGGCTTGCGGAACGAAGGAGCCGATTCCCGACCCAGGCGAATATCGCCAAGCGGGCTGAGGAGCAGACTCATGCACCGGCCGAAGCCAACGGTGACCGGAATAACCGACATCACCCGCGCGGTCGGGGCCGGGGACGTGGACGGGGCCAGGGTCGGGGTCGCGGACGAGGTGGGCGGGGCGGTAATCAAAACCAACCCTTGTCATCAGATATAGGGTCGGGGGAAACCGCCCGGGGCGTTCAACCCAAGGAAAGTCTAGCCGACCTGTGTGCCTATGGCACGAGCAGCGACGACGAAGGCAGCACCACGGCGGACGGGACAAATCGGATAGATGGTCCGTCAGACTCTGAGAATAGCGATGTGGACCCCGAGAAGGATGCCGTGTCGACCAAATTGCCACCCGTGCCGCTTTGTACATCAGCCGATCAGCCGGACGCTACCAGGGTCCAGTTGGACCACACGCGTGGTTCTGGTGAACGAACTAGTGATCAACGGCAAACGAAACGCGGACGGGGTGACCGTCACTCGTCACGGGTAAGTATATTTTAGTATTCAACCAGAAGCGTAGCGAACATCACTTACGCTCACCAATCATCCCTTCTCCCGCCTTCTTTAGATATGCCCGCCGAGGCTTTGGTCTGTAATTCCTTCTTTGCATATTAGCACCTGTCTAACCTAATCCAACACTTCACCTGTCGCCCTTCACTCTGGCAACAGACCGTCCAAGGACCCCGGTACTTGAATGCTTCCAATAGCTCTGGGCACAACCAGCTTCCAACGGCCCTATACAGCCGTCTGATCGCCCAAGATGTCCGGCGTGACCACAAGCGAGTTCTGCAGTGTCTGCGGTTCATTGCCAGTCAGGATTTTTTAGGCATCCGGCCCGAAACAACCCAGCGTGATAGTAAACGGCCCTTGATCCGGGAGCTGTGAATCCTCAGGCACTCCCAACCTTGTATACTTCATGCTATATACAAGTAAACCAGCGCTAAGCTGTGAGCCATTTGCTACATCGACTGACGGTGGCTGGCATACCGACGCTGAGTGTACCAGTTGGAGATTTGTAGCTGCAATAGACACGTACCACCCCTGAAGTTTTATTCGAATAACCGAGTCTTGCCGATGAAGTGGTTTACGCTCAACAATAACCGACTAAAGAAAACGATACTCTAATGTCGCACGTAGGTAGGTTCGAGCGACGGAGCTTGGTAAGGGTTTAGCGGATTAAGAGACTCGGGTGCATCGCGACGTTCATCCAACCGACGCATTTGCCCTTCGCGATCACCCCGACCGCCAAACCGTTCGTTTTTGAATAAAAATTGCAACGTGTACTTCTTCAGGTCGGGATCCCAATAATGTAAAAACCTGCCTGGGGCCTTATCTACCTCACGGCTCTGGATCTTGAATGCAATCGTTTCGTAGGGCTCGGCGGCAAACACGACATACTGGTAATCCCGATTGGGTGCCTCAACCTGCTGTTCGTACGCCGACATGAACCGGTGGCGTGGGGTCACATCCACGCCGACCTCGGGGTACTGGATTTCAAATAGGAAGCCGAACTGGCGGGACGGTGGTGGGTCGTAAATCTTTGTCACTTGGTACCCGGGCCGACCAATCTTGATGACCTGGCGGCGCGGAACCACGCCGTTGCCATCCGCGCCGCCCAGGCCCGGCCCGGCCCGCGGCCGCCGAAGGGTATTCCAATCGACTCGCCGATCCCCGCCATGTTCCTTGGCTTCCATCGCCGCCCGACGTGCCAGATTGGTCTGGTGCTTCTTGCCCTGCGTGTGTGCTAGGTAGCTGCCTTCGTTGGTGTGAAGGGTCAGACACAACTTGCATTCGTAGGACCCCAGGTGATTCTTCATAAAGTAGGGATCCTTGGCGATGTCGATTGTTTCTAGGGCAAGCTGCCGAAGTCGCTCACGTCGGGCTACGTTGGTCTCGGAAGTGCCAGCCACACCGGCGGCGCCCGGCTTGGAACCCGCACGGTTTTGAAAATCCATGGCAGGTAAGGTGGGATGGCGATACGGTCGGTCAGAGAGTGGAAAGGAGATGGGGAGAAGTGTGTAGCATTGATTCGATCAACAGGTGGGAGAGTCAGGAGGCTGCAAGTAGGAAGTGATTAGGGAAGCGGCTGAATTAATGTCGAGCGAGGCCAGGATGTGTTAGCCTCAAGGTCGCATGCCAATGCAATGAGAGGTTGTGGTGTGTGGGTTAGTTGGCGAGGTATCCCTCTCCACGTTTTTCCACCTGCTTTATCTTGTTTTGGAAGACCAGCCTGGGTCACTTTTAGGTATCCAACTTTTTTTTTGGCTATGGTGGAGAAACATATGTAATTCCATGGGCACCAATTTCGTAATGTCCACATGAGTAACCAAGGAACTGTCGTCCAATCTTCGTACCATATAAAATGACACTATGGTCCTATGAGCCAAGGCTTGCCAAGGGGCAAGTACAGCTCTGCCGCGAGCGGTACGTTCGGACCGGGAGACGGTACGTGCCAGCCATTCTATCTATTCTCTTTGGGCGGACTTGGGATGGAAAAAAAATGCGCCTTCAAGCTAAACTTTTCGACCCAGGCACTTACGAAGTAACACGTTAAAGATGCGCATTGCTGCTCTGCTCGCCACTGTTGGGAGCCATCGCATAAGCCATGCCACCATGTCTGGTTCACGTGAGAATTGGTCGGCAGTGGTGGCAAAGCAAAGCTCTCGACTATTCAACAATAAGGTGCGGATATGCTGCCGTCTTTCAACTCCAGTTCGGGACCTCACCGGCCCGCGAGAGTAAGGCCCGGACCCTCCGCCCTTCGTCCCCATTCACCTCGATTAGGCGTCATACGCTAAAAATAAAATACGCCCTGTTGATCTCTTGCATACAGAAACGCTTTGTCATGTCTGTTGGTTCCGACTGGCTGTGCGGTCTCTCTTTGGTCGACATGCCGGTTCGAGGTTTCGGCCCTGCGTAGTGACTGCGCTTTGTATGGTAACGATGAAATCGGAATGCTACGGGTGTAACCCTTTCGGCTCTATTCCCTGCCTTCGTCACCCTCCTATTTCTTCTCTTTATCGCCGGTCGGTCCAGCATTGAGCGATAGATGGGTATCTTTAATGGCCAGATCACGCTTGCGTATCGGTGCTTACTCGCCGTTATGAGGGTAGTTCATAAGTGCTGTCTGCTCCAACAGCTACAAAAAATAGATCGAACTACGATGGCTCACGGAGTGCTAGGTAGGTACCCGAATATTACTGGGTAGTCCTCAACGCATCGCTTTTTTGTTTTACTTTCTACAGAGCCAAAGGTGGAAGAGAGGGCTTAGGAATTTTGGCGGAATGCCATATGCAATACCGGCCATTATATTCATCTTGTCAACTGAGCCCCCCCCCGTGCACCGTTAGTTAGTTACAGGCCCTTACCTAGCCATTCATCTTTTGGGAATAGGCCTATAAACTGCTCCCCACTCGAACAATGTTTCAACCTCAAGTAGCCCCAGAGATAATGACATAACCCCGCTGTCCTTCTAATAGCAGACGAGAAATGGACGGGGAATTAGGCGAAGAACCCCCCGGTCGAAGAGGCCAATAATGCCGTCCGTTCCCCCGGCTAGCTGGGCTATTGTGGACGCCACTCACATCAGCGTTCCGTCGTTTAGGGCGCCGGAGTTGAAAAATACCATTTTTCAGTGTGTGATTATGAAAAATATGATAGGATCCTACAGGCCAGCCCTCGAGTATCTACCCACAATCTTCCCGACCAAATCAGGGGGGGGGCAGGAATGCCCACTATGAACATAGGGTAAGATTAGGAACCGTGTGATTTGGAGGCGCTTCGAAAGTTCGGTCGAGATAGCCCACTGACTGATTGGTTAGATTCGTACTACTAGGGTTATGAGTGTACGTGTGTGCATTGTGGGTCGTTCGTCGGAACGCCAGGGTGAGACGAATGGTATAGCGATATCCGAAACTATAATGATCTAGAATCTGGTGCCTCCATTCCCGCATGAGCTGAAGGTGGTATAGCTGCGGGTGGCTAGTACGATAGCAAAATAGGTACATTAGCCCCGGGCGAATAGCCAGAATTAGCACCCGAATTTGGGCCTCTAGTTATGAGCGGATAAGGCAGCTTTCCTGTAATAGGTTCTGTGAAGGTGATGCCAGCTTAAACCTTCGCGCTTATGACGCTGAACTAGAACTACCGGGGCCGAGTTCACTACGTTCAAATGGTGGTTTTTGGTGGATACTCCCTCATTCCTCCCGCCCCACGCCCTGTCTTAATCTGCACTGGTAACCGTGGCAAACGTTTGATGGCCCAGGTGCAGATACACGAGGTCTATAGATTTGATTCAGTGCTAGTAGGTCAGAGTGAGGAAACTGTACACGGTCTGGGGAAACCTCACCCTCTAATATTCCAGTTTAGCAGCTGACGCGTATGCGGAAGCGAGGCAGATCTGGCAGCTAGCTGAAACCAACTCTTTGACCGGGCTGTAGCCTCTGGGGGAAGGTAAGTGTCAACGAGATTGCGGGCCCACATAATCTACCTCACCCCTGTCACGGTTAGGCTATGGGACCAGGGCCTGGGCGAACTAGAGTCGGCTGACGCGCCTGGTCGCGGAATATAATTCGCCTTTACTTGTGTAACGTCTGTAGGCCCGACCACCAGGCCTTTTTGTCCTTTAACATGGGCTTGAGTCACACTCCACTCAAACTACTAGCCCCCCCCTCCACCGCCACCATGGGCGAGCGGCGGCTGAATTATAGTTCGAGCCGTCCACCGCGAGATGAAGGTCGCATGGAATCCGACCCCAAGCACGACATAGCAAACCTTGTACACTAGCCGTCTCGCCATGTAGTTTTCCATCGATAGACGGGCCTGCCCTCCCCTTCCTGCGGTCTTCACTGTGCTAGACGGTGTGTGTGAAATTCGAACCAGTGGATAATGTGCAACTCACTTTACTTCAACTTATTACTCAGCATTGACCTCCTCTTCACGCTGTTTCTTTTTTTTTAAATCTTAAAAATGAAGTTTCGCTTTTTCCACAGCGCTGAACCAAGGGTGAGGGAGGGGAAGAGAAGTGGTTGGCTCTCTATCGGGAAACGGTAAAGATGTCGTTTGGTCGGCACTTTTAACAAAGAACGACCCTTGGTTAAAGTAGAGCCATCCCTCGGATCTCTGCATTGTAATTGAGGGCGCACATATTACTATAATCACTTATTGGCCAATGCTCTATTGGTGGGTTGGAATCGTCAAGTATGTAGATCCATCGTGGTATAATGGAGAGCGGGACGTGGTGAAGCCTGATCTTGAGCGAGCCATGACGATTCAATGCGTTGCAGAACGAACCGACATCGCCATACGAAGGGAAACAGCGCGGCTGTCGGAACCCTGTACAGCTTGTTCTTTCTATCTCGTTGACCACCACGCTGCATTGTTCTAGCCCATGTACCCTATTGCAGTCAATTATTACTATATCCAGTTTTAGGGCACCGCCTAATGCCTACTACCCTCACACTTCCCCCTCCTTGCTGTGCAATTCGACCGCCACTTCTCCGTCCGTTTCCTCTGCATAGACACATTCCCCTGAAAGCCCCATCTCCTCATACATCAATGAATCAGCTGTCACTTGGCTGTCCCAGCCGGAACAGTCACCACACTTCAAACCTATGCGTACAAATGCACACTCTTGACACTAGTCTAATTCAAGTATTGCATGAATTTTTAGAATAGTGCAGGTGTAATGGGGAAAATGTGAAATAGCCTGCCTGTCGGATTGCCAAATGCGGCACGGGAATCGATCGGGCATCAGGTTTAATTATGGTGGGGGGGATGTGGGAAGTTGATACGGCCAAGAGTGCAATGTAAGGGGAGGACTAGAAATGAGGCCATCTCCCACACCAGTGCAAACCCTAGCGGCATTTCGACCGCTAGCCTTGACTTCCTTCCTTCACCACATTCTTATCGCCCTTGCCTACCCCTACGTCTACCCGTTGATGTTTTAGTATTTCGCCGGCCCATTCGATTGGGAGGACCCGGGCCTTCATAGATGCTGAGCCCCCCCACCTCTCCCCTTATTCCGCCCTCCGATAGATAGCGCCACTGTTGGGTAGCGAAGAGAAAAAGCACAGGTGAAGGGAACCCGTATGGTCTTCGGTCGGAATGGGGATGTAAAAAAATAGCCAAAAGGGGGAGGGGCACTCGACTCGAAAGATCATGCAAAGGGACGCGGGAGAATATCGAGGCGGAGGGCGGAGTTGGAACACACTTCCATACCTTAATGAACTCCAAGGAGAGAATGGCTGAGGTGGTGGCCACCAAACTCATCCCAGCGGTCAGGCTGGACCATGCAAATACGGCTACAGTTACCCGCAGGAAACGTCCTACATCCGCTACACCTCGCTGCGCAGGAGAGGAAGTACGGGGTGGCAACAATTCTGAGCGGTTTTTGACCAACGGAGCCGAACCAATGCAAACAAAGAGGAGGAAGGGCAAGTGAGGTGCAGGCCAGCGTGAAAGACGGCCGGGTCATCCCTGCCTCGTGAGGCGAGCGGTCCCCTACTAATCGTCGAGTGACTGGCCGGAAGGGGCGATTGCATCGAATGGCAAACGACACGGCAACGAAGGCGGGGACCCGATCCGTTTCTCCGGCGTCGCTTATAGGACCGTGACGGTCTTTCTTCTGCAGGGTCTGCGTGTGTCCGCGCCTCTCCCGGCCTCGTCGGGGCTGTGGCAGAATGCGAGAAAGTGGGGGGAGGGGATGATGGGATAGGCAGTAAGGCCAACCTCAACCTTTCGCCCACTTCTTTGTTATTTTGGGGCCATTTTTTTTTACTGTGCCTTCATTCGTTGTGGCTTGGGACAGGGTGTCCGGAGCGCCCCATCGCCCAGACTTTCACCGCCCTCTCACAACCTGGGTCCCTCCGTCTTCTTCCTTATCCCTCTCCCTTTGCAACCATGGTCCGTGGCCCGGCCGTTCTCGATAGACCCTCCGTCCGCGTTCCCCTCTCCCTTCCCCCCTTCCTTCAACCCTTCTTTGTTACCCATGGCCTCCGTCACCGCCACGACCACGCTTATATAAAACCCCCACCGTGTTCCTCTTCGAATTGGGAATTCAACGCTGCCCCTCGCTCTCAATATCTCCTCGCACCTTACTGCACGGCCCATTCTCGCCTTATCTCTACCGCCCGCTTAGCCCGCGACTACCTCCCCGGGGTTTTTCCGTTTCATTAGCAAGGTCCGCTACACTGCGCCAACCTACTTGCCCCCTGCTATCCTCTGCCTATTTACGACCCAGACATTTACTGTTTCATCCGCGCGGTCTGTGCTACCGCCACCAGCTGCGTCAACCACAACCTCTTTTTTCTTTCCAGACAGCCTCTATACTCTACTCGCGCGTTTCCTACGCCTGTGTGCTACTCCTCTACCCTCTCCGTCTCGCTTGCCTAACGCGCTGAGCTTAGACCAATCTGTGTTGTTGGTTCTATCGCAACGACGCGTCTACATTGAAATTTTTGGCGATTGGCTTAACCCCCCCCCTCCTATCTGTCGATATATGACACCTTTCTGAGCCAGCCGTTTATTAACCAACTTGATCTGTCCCGCCTCTTTCCTTTCGCAACGACACCCATCGTTTGATATTTTTACTTTTTTTTTCTTAACCTTCTTTGAAACCGTGCTCCCGGTGAATATTGACCTATACACACCAACCGACCATACCAACCCCCATCTTGTCACCTGCATATCCAACGCCCCACACTTCCCCCTAGCAGTAGCTTTCTACTCCTATGGCCAACATGAGCCTCTCCGCCAATTACGCGCCCGGTTCAACGGGTCGTGAGTCCCCGATTCACTTGCAGGATAACGCCACCATTCCGCCGTTCGCCGCCAAGCTTTACGACGGCATGGATAACTCCGATTTCTCCTCCTGCATTGCCTGGGACCCGTCCGGCACTATACTTCACGTGACTGACATCAAGGAGTTCACCAAGGTGGTCCTCCCGGCTTACTTCAAGACCCGCGTCTTCAACTCCTTCGTGCGTCAGCTCCACATTTACGGCTTCACCCGCAAGTCTGACGCCCGCAAAAACCGTGGTGATAACATGAAGAATCAGTGCACGTTCCAGCACCCGTACTTCCAGAAGGGCCGGCGTGACCTCCTCGTCCACATCCGTCGCCAGGCTCAGAAGAGTGGCCGGGACCGCTATGACCACGGCTATCATCCGTACGGTATGGAACACCCAGGGTATCAAACGGAATACGCGCCGTACCTGCCTTACGGGTACCCTCATTCGGCATCAGCACCCCAACAGCAACACCCGCCGCCGACTTCTCAGGCTTACAAGACCGGGTACCCGACCCCCACTATGGCCCACCACTGCCCGCCGCAGACGGGCGTGCCCGCTCCGATAGCTTCGGATGACAATCTCTCCATCGATCCGAACGCCACCGGTGCATCAAACACCTCCAGCAGCACCGCTGCTGCCACTTCTACTTACCCGGACTATGCTACCGGCGCCGGCTACCCTGACGCGTACGCCTACAACTATGGATACCAGTCCACCCCGATGGCTGGAGTCGCTGAGGGTTACTACTCGCAGGACCCCGCCACGTACACTCATGGGGCCTCCGGTGCTGAGCTCCAAGGCCCCTATGCGACCTACTACGCCCAGGATTACGATCACTATTATGGCGACCAAGCCCCAACGACTGCCCACGGCGTGTATCCGAACAGCAACCCATACGATGCGACCGCTATGGCCGCCACCGTGTCCGCGGTTGGCTCTGCTTACGGCGACTACTACGCGCCAACTGCCATGTCCACCACCATCACCACCGCTACTACGACGCCGGGCCCGGCAGGGGCCACGAAAGATACAACTCAATTTCCGCCCAGCCCCCATTCGGGAACCGACATCCCTTCAGGGAACCACGACCCTAGCTGTTACCCAACAACCACAACCCTGCCGAACGGGGGCGATTCTTCCACCACCTACACCCATGACAGCCACCAGTACTATGGTCAACCCAAGCACGCGGGGTATCCCGCCGAGTATACTGCCTTCGCACCGTATGGCGGAACGGTACCTTCCACCGCTTCGTCCATTTACAACCCCAGTCCATCACCTTACCAGTATGCCACCGCCGCGACCGAGACCAACCCTACCGGCCATCACCACGATTCCATTTACCGACACCGGACGCAGGCTGTCCAGGGCCAATCCACCCCTGCCGACAGCACCCGGGGGTCCGTTGACGAGACCGCCTCAGCTGTAACGGCGACGTCTTTGAACACTCGAAGCGAAATTTCCGCCACCTTACCCGACATTCAGACCTTCTTGTCAACAACTATGGATGTCGCTACCGCTTCTACGGGTAGTGAGAGTCTCGACACAGTTGCGCCATATGACCTGTCCACCGTCGCCGTTATTGCTTCGCCTGCATTGGGCCTCGATATGAGAATGACCCAATCGATGCACCCCTACATTGCCTCCCAGTCTTTGTAAGGCGTTCGTCAATGCCAGTGTGGGGGAGGGGTTGGTATACTTAAGCTTGCCTCACTTTTGATCATAGTTTTGACTGTAGTATATTCCTCATTTTGGTTTTATCGTGTGCGCTGTCTCGCAGTACCTCGGTATGGCCACCGTAGATTCGGGCAATTTTAACCATATCACCTGCCTCTCTTTAGTACTCTGTAGTTTTCCCGGGAGGCCTGGCTTAGAATCGTAGGGTCGATTTTTTTTGTATATATTCTCCTTGATTCCGCCGATTAGCCGTAAGGACTTCTTGGTTAGCTTCTTCCTTCGTCTGGCTTAGTATATCTCTTAGCACCCATAGTAACTTATTCCATTTTCAGCACCGTGGTAGCACTGCTACGGGGGCAATAATTTAAATTCTTGTAAATACACCTTATTCTCGTTTCTCTATTCAGATCCTGAATTCAGAGGGGGGGCATTTGAAATGTTTGGGGTTTGTGGTGTCGTAAATACACGGGGGTTGAGAGTACGATTTAAAAATAAACGATTATATAGCAGCCTCCCATTTATTGAGGCGGCTGGCGGACAGATACTATTTATCAATTCCGGCCTTGATTTCCAACAGCTGATGCGAAGTGGCAGCAGCAATGAATACATCATAGGAAAAGCAGCAGGGAACAACACGGCAGGAAAGAGACGAGAAGACGCTGAAGCATGCTATCCTAAGCAAGACTCATCGTAGGATAATGCATCCAACGGCGCAGGTGACTTCAATGGGTTCGGCTTATCGCGATCGTTCCGAATCCAGGTGAGAAAGCGCTGTTGAGGCTGCGATCATAAGTTGGCGATTATTCTGACCACAATCATCAGCAATGGTTGTGAATAATATCCCCGACCAGTTCTCAGCCGAGCCACCGATGGCATTGACCTAGGCTGGAATGGCAAGTGGCGTCTACCTTGGCACTGTCGGTGCAGCTCGAGGACTTGGTGTCAGCGACATCAACAGCAACAGCAACAGGCGCAATACAGGATCCACTCGTCCTGGCGCAAAATGCGACGGCTCATACTGGCTGGCCACAGCCCGTGAAAACAACGTGTCGCCCAAGAAGCTCAGTTGGCGAGTGGGTAGCCCAAAATTCTAATCTCAGCAGGCGCAAAAATTAATATGCTGCGATGAGAACGCCCCTGCAAACTACAGTAGACTTTAGCGTCCGATGCTATACACTAGACATCAGGTAGTTTACAGTTTCAACCTTTTCGTAAGCTTGTCCCAGTAAGCAATACCGACTTGGCTGACAACAATCGTATAACTTGTGCAAAACCATGGTAAGGATCTAAATTATTACCAGCCTCAGTCCTTCAATGAACTGCCGGTTAAAATATGGGAGATGGCAATACCAGGCGCTTAAAGAGTCGATATCGTCACTGCAACTGAAGACGAAAGTCGTCTAGTCTTTCCTATACACTCGCTGTATTGTCCTGGCCCCTTTCCGTGGTAACAGGCCTGGTTGGAACGCCATATCGCCACCCAAGGACTGCCCAGTTTCGGAGGTTAGCGAGCCGTCGTCCGACTCACCGACAGGGGGGATATGCCAGTCCATATATATCGAGTTGATTACTGGGCACATATTGTTTGCTGTGCTAATAGCGCCAAAAAGTCCATCAGAACTGAAGCATGTAGGGTATGAGTCGATGTATTTACCTTTAATGGTGCGGCAGCAGCCAAAGTACAACGTAATTCGACCACCACTGCAGCTATAGACGAATGCACGAAAGTGAAGAAATATGAAAGCGGGAATGTAGTAAAAGTACGGGGAAAAAAGAACAGTACTAGGTGGTGAGCAAAGAGGGAGAGGGAGAGAGAGAGAGGGGAGCGAGCGCGAGAATGTATGAGTACGCATGAAAGTAGTGGAATTCAAAAAAGATGTAGGGGGCCAACGGTGCGAGGGTAGTTGGGTGACGGGAGGGCAGGGTGGCAGTTGAGTGAAATCAAAATGTTAAGAGAGCACAATAAGAAAACACAAAGTATGATCAAGCGGGGATAATAAATGGGCAGCGCGGTACGAGGGAGGGGGGGGGAGGTGAACGACCTAGTTATGAGTGCGAAAAGTGGTGTTCAGGGGATCTTGGCCGGCTTCTAAAACATATAGCTAAGTACGAATATATAAAAAAAGGCCAGTCAGGGAGGGGAGCGCTACATACGTCAGGGCATCGCCAGCGACCGGTAGATTTAGGTCCGGCGTACCAAGACCATAAGCCCCCAAAATCCAGATACAGTGGAGAGCAGTGGTGTGGTTCCTAACCGTAGGACACAGCGTCAGGCGGAATAGATCCATTCGAGATTCCAAGTGGAGAGGTGCAAGGAAGTGGGGCGCACATGATGGTAGGGCAATCACATCGTTAACCTCAGCCACGGCCGAACAGAGCCGGAGGGCTCAGCAGGTGACACTAAAACCCTATAAACAGGCGATGTAGAAAGGTTACTTGGCCTCCGCTGCGATACCTGACGCGGGCTGACTATCCGTGGATGGCGGAGTAGCAACAGGCTCCTCGGCGGTAGTAGTAGCAGCGCTTGGAGAAGGGGGGTCAGGACTGGCGGTACAATCGTCGGCTTGCTGGAAATCACTAAACTCATCGTCAAGGTCAACCGCCGGTGTGCCGCTATCAAGAGCCGCTGCGGGAGAAACTAGGACTGGGGTGGAGGTCAGCTCCCCAGGGGCTGTGGTCCGACCGCTGTCGACCTCGAAATCGAACCCCTCTTCAGTGATAGTCTCCTTAAACGGGCTGGAGTTACCATCCGTCTGGGTCTCGAAGGCTTGGAGAAAATCGGCAGACCAATCAGCTACGGTGAGGAGTTCGTTACCGGGCATTCCAGGGCCTGGGGCGACCGCCGGTTCCGAGTTGGCGAGGGCCAGGGATCGAGCTTGGTGGATATCGGCCGAGGGTGCGGCGCCACTGGCTGGTGGGTTGGCCCGGGACGGGGCGTCATCTTCGTCGCTACTGTGGTCGAGGGCGCCCAGGGATGACCGCCGGTTGGTGAAAGCGTCTGCATCGGCTAACTCGGCCCCGGCGGGCCGTCCGATATCGCCGCCGGATCGAAGGGCGCCTGCCGCATCGCCACCCGTCCCCAGAAGGGACCCGGTGCCGGCGGGCAGATTGCGATCGAAGGTGAGCTCCTTGCGGTACTCGTTAATCCATCCAATCTCGGCGTCGTCCTCGTCGTCGTCAATGACGTCGTGGGTGTCGTCGTCGTCTTCGTCAGAAGAGCCGCCCGCGAGGTGCTCGGGGAGCTCAGACGTGATCTGGTGGCTCAAGTAGCGCACAAACTGGTCCCCTTCGATCCCGGCGCCTGCACCGCCCAGTAGCCCAAGGCTGCCCATGCCGCCCATGCCACCGCGCACGTCACCGTACTCGTCATCGTCGTCATCGTCCTGGTCATTACGGAGGTCCTCGTCCATGTCGTCGTTAGTGGGCTCCAGGTACGATGTATCCTGCATGCCGGCCAGGATGTTGTCGGTCGCGGCCGGCTTCTCGCCGCCCAGCGGCAGGCGGTCCCGGGCCTGGTTCTCGCGAAGGGCCTGGACAAAGTCTTTCCAAGCTGGGTCCTCGACACTCTCACGTAGGTGTTCCATCATGGCTGGGCCGCTGCGGTCGCAGAGACGCACGACCTCCTCCGCAATCCCGGTCAGGTGACCCATGTAGCCGAAGCGTACGCCCTTAGGTTTCTCGCACTCGGCCTGGTTAAGACGATAAGCCTCAGCAATGCGCTGGGTGAGTCTAGCCTCCCGGAATGTGGCGAGCACAAGGGCCCGGTTGCATCCCAGGCCGAAGGGCAAATTGAGGATCTGGTGGAGCATGTCGAATACGACCGAATGTAAAAAGTTATTCCAGGGAAACTGGAAGAAGAGGTCAAGACAGGTGGGCACCACCTGGTGCTCGATGAGCTTCCACTTGAGGAGTTGTCCCACCGGAACGTTGCCCAGGTCGGTGGGCACCGGCGGGGCAACGGGGGTGTCCGCACCGTCGATAACCAGGTCTTCCTCCGTCGCAGTATCCGCGGCCCCATCAGGGTGCGGCGGGCTCACGTCCGTGGACATGGGGTGATCCGCTTCTTTGGGCGGAGACACTGCCATGGCGTCGTCTGCGGCGGGGCCGGAGGTGACACACTCGGTAGCTACCGTCTCCTGGGACCCGTTGGTTGGGGCCACATTAAGTTTGTACATGTTGGAGCAGTGTAGAAGCTCCGCGAACAGCTCACACACGCGGAGACGCTCGAAACCCAGCGGTGGGCATTTGTTGACGCCCACGGCGTGAGAGGCTGCGTTAGGCCGCGGGTGCAGCAAGAGGTCCTTAAACTGGCCCAGCCGGCGGGACACCACGCGAATCAGGTCGCTGAGATCGGCGGGGACCATCATGTTGGACTGGGGGTAGCTCGGGTTGGCCGGAGAGGCCTTGATGTCACGGTCGCAGTAGTTGCGGCGGATGAGCTCGATGAAGATGAACACACCGTTAACCAGAGAAGAGGTGGCGTTCGGGGCCTCGGGATCAAGCATGTAATCGATTATGCGTGACACGATAGCCTCACCCTTGAGTTCGCCCACCAGGCAGTTGGTGCCGATGGAGGGTTGCTCGGGGTTATTGCACTGCGAAATGGCAATGATGTCCAGTAACACCTGGGCGGCCATGGAATGCGTGTCAACATCGTTGTTGGGGTTCAAGAGGTCAACCAGGCGGGATATGAGGTCCTGGGTGCTCAGCCACTCAGCGATACCCGCGCCCTCCGGGATCTCCTCGAGGCTGACAAGCTTGAGTAGCAGGTCAGTGATCGCCGAGGTCTCGATGTGGGTGAGGAACCGTGAGACGACGTTGTCCTGTGACTTGATGAACTCCAGCATCTGAATACGAGGGGTGACGGGTTGTATCAGAGGCAGGGTAGGTGGAGGGAGAAAGACGATGCAAATAGAGGGCGCATATGTTAGAGGGTACTGCCTGGTAAAGGGTAGGAGGTATAAATCTATACATGGTGAGGTACCAGGGGGGCGGATGGCCTTGAACCCTTGGGGTTTTGGGGATGTAGGCCAAAGTCGCTGAAACGCCACTGTCCGAAACGTCCGCCCGCTCACGCCGCCCAATCGACTCTTACATGCAGCACTGGGAGGGTGGTGGTGAGCGTTCATTCCCCGAGCCGCAAGTATAGAGTAGGCTGTCGGGGAGAAACCATAATGGTCAGCCGGGAGGGGAGTCACATACCTTAGTGGGCTGCTTCTGCAGGAACGCACACATAACCCGGCTAAAGTAACTGGCCTGAAGGAACTGCAGCGGACGGGGCCGGGCCAGGTAGCTCCACAGGTGCTCGAGGAAATCGGGGCGCTCCACCACGGCCTGAGCGAAGTTGACCTTGTCGATGGACAGGATTTCGCAGGCCAGATAGGTGTGCCGGCTGGGCAGCTCCTCAAAGTCGGGAGAGACCACGAAGTCGATCAGACGATAGAGCACGGCGGGTTCGGCCAGATGATCGAGCAGCCGAGTGTTTTCACCCTTAACCTCTTGGAGTAAGTCATCCTGGTCAAAAAGCTCCTCGAGGGTCAGGTCCTGCTTATCCAGCAAGGTACGGATGTTGGAGGGTTGCTGGAACCCGAAACGCCAGAACATGGTGAGATGGATGGGCCAGCGACGGAAGGTGGACGAAATTCGTGGATTGCCCGGAACAGATGAGGAGAAATGGAGGGGGAGATAAAGGCCAGGAGGGGGTCGGAATCTGGACCACGAGGACAAGGGCGCCGATCAAACGTGAGGATAGTCAGTGGACGAAAGGGCCAGTCGCGGATGGGACCGAGGAGATTTGGGAATCTAGCAACTCTCACAGTCGAAGAATGTTTACGGCGGAGATGTGGGTGCGAGACGGCGGAAATGGGGAGTCGAGCCAAAAGCGGCAGACCGGCTGACATGCGCAGATTATGGGTTGGGAGATGAAGGTAGGGGCTATGTCAGTAACCGCTCAAGATCCAAGAGGTGTAGTACGAAGGCACGCGGCGGAGGGCAGATGAGCGCATCAGGCTGGTCACAACAGAATAGCTAGTTATGGTCTTGAAGCGGTGAAAATGGGAGCGACGGGTTTAGGCATAAAGGCCAGCTGGCAAGGAACAGCCCTGCACACACACGCGCACGCGTTTGTGTGTATAGGTGTGTGTAGGCGACTGACAACCAGAGATCCACAAGTCAGCACGTTCAGGACTAGGGAAGGACGTGAGGGGTAAGAGTAGGGGGGAAGTGCGCAGTAGACTTTGTGGCGGCCGCACGCGGGGTAAGCCGCTGTTGTGATTGTGCAGCAGGCGTGGGCGTCAGCTTCACTACTCCGTCCACCTCTCTCTCCCACAATTCGGCCATCCCGTGGAGAGTGCTGGGAGGCCGTATTACGGAAAACCTGGGGGGGGGGAGTCAATTGCAGTGTGGCAGTCGATGCTGGGGTGTCCCCAAGTACGTGATAGGCCATCTACTGGAGTTTCCCCCCCCCCGTGCTCGCTTCCGCCCTGCCTTGAAGGGGCGGTGTCTGTCTAATACAACTGAAGGTGGGCGAGGGGCAGAGGGGTTGGCGGCGGGTGTGGGGATTAGGGAAGTAACTGATCAGCCTGAACCTACCTTTGTACACATACAGTTCTACCGGAAAAATTGAGGTCACCCATGGGCAGGCACGGACGCTGACGAGATGTGAGCTGGTAAGGCGTGGGCGCGACGGTCGTCACTTCTTTCCCTTCACCATCCTATGTCGCTAACCAGAAGCCACGTCGTACTGCTGGCATACGTAGCCTACGGCGACCTACTACGGACACCATACCCTATTGTACCGCAATTAATACGCAGGGCACGCTAGGCGGGAGTGGGCAGGCGAAGACAGGGATTATAGTTGTGGGCTAGACAACCCGTCTGTACGGAATTGGCGGCGGCTCCGTAACTGTAGCGGCCAAAACAACGCAACCTAATTCCGCCCCCCCCCGCCATCCTCACTCATAGCTGCATCCCCCCTACTGACAACCCGCACTTCGGCCGTGGGCAACAGCCGTACCAGCAGAATTTCAACCAGCACCGCGCCAATTAATCAATTTGAGTAGCTGAAGGGCCCCGTCGACGAAGGTAGTCAAATAGTATCAACCATCATTTCGTAGAGTGAGTAGGGGAGGAGGACTCGGTGGTCGTTACGCAATACTGTTGCGCCTATGGTCACATCAGTCGGGCGGGATAGGGGGACGGTTTAGCGCCGTACCTGAAGACTCAGAAACATAAAGTCGTACCGTACGCGTAGTGGCTCGTGAAAGCCCCATTCTACAGATCCCACTGCTCCTGGGTCAAACCTATCCCCAATAAATGGTCTGATCCGGTCATGTTGTTTGATTGTGGGTACACCAACAGAGAGTAAATCCAACTGTGGCGCGGGATCTCTCCGACTTGACCTGTTTAGAGCTTGGGCCCAGCGCACGGGGTGGGTGGTGCTGAATTTACCCTACTCAATGCCACGGTGGGCCCAGGGCTACCTTCCCCGGCAGAACCGGGCGCATGTACCTTCTGAGTTGGAGTATCACGCATCTAGGGACGGACCTTGCCTTCTCCTACAGCGAGGTGGTTTGTCTAGATTACAAGATTCCATTGAACAGCAGGACTTAAGTTCCAGTCTGTACTGACTTGGCCGGCTTTTAGTTCACCCGTGGCAGGTGGATTCACCTTGGCCTCGCTCTCTCAACAACACCGGAATAAAAAATGAAGCCGTTTGGCCGCACTGGAGATAGTGGTTATGATTGGCCTGACCTTGGCGTCAGCCGGTTGCTAAGCAACCATGGTGATTGGGCTCTTTCTACCCTCACGTAGCACTAGGTATGCTCAAACTGGACACAGGCTTCGTGCATTACCCTAACCCACCCGCCCCTAGGCCTGATGGCTCTGTTCTCGGTTTTGCTTTTTCCGTCCGCGGGTTCGACCGCACGCACCTTGTCACTAATTTTGCTTCGGCCAACCAAGTCGAGAAATACGGGCGAATATGGAGAGCAGGGTAAGTACTAAAAATAAAGCAGGTGGCGCGAATGACTTGGTCACTTTGTCTTGGCAATATTAGTATAGGAAGGGAAACTAGCGGTCTAAAATATATGTTAGCGAAGCAGACTTTGGGCTGCACCACTGCGATGGCTGTCCGTTACACTAGTCGCCTTGACTTGCCGGGAGAGGCGAACCAAAGTGGGCCCATACGAGTCATCTCGCTTGGCTATGAATACCATGCCGACCAATCTACCGTAGAGGCACCTTCTTTCGTGACCCTAACAAACTACATAAAGAAGGCAGCCTACTCCCGCCCCTCGGCTCTACCAGCACACAGTTATTTTCCTTTTACCTGCCTATTGGCGGCGCTCATTGTGGATACCTATCGCATTATTTACATTCTTAATTTTCTTCGCATGGAAACCATTCAATAGACGAACCACTCGCGAATTCTTACAAACCCACGCCTAGTTACCCGCACCTACTCATAGTCTATTGATTGGACCCGTCTTCCTGTAGATGCTGGTGTAATTGTGCGCGTATATCCGCCAGAAACCCCGTCGACGCACCGAAAAGACATACCTATTGGCCGTAAAGGTTGTCCTGTCACATGCTTACCCGTTTGTACCGTAGCCTGGCTACGACCATCCTAGCCCTCTTCTTCGCTTTCGCATCGATATCGGCCGCCACTGTGTTCGGCTTGAAGAATATCTCGCGACCCAAATGGTCACCAACCAGTTCGGTGAGCTCCAGCAGCACTCTGGTTGACCATCCGGCCCCGACCGATCTAATCGACATCTGTCGTCGTGAAGTAAGTGCCCCTCCTCTTAATATTTAACGGCGTTAAGTGGGTATATTTGTCATAAGTAACACCCTGTTATGATGTCTTTTGCTATCGGCCCAACAATTGGCGGGAACTCTAGACCATGGTCCCTGTCAAAAAAGGGAGTGCCGAAAGACGTATGTTGTATTACGCTGTTCTCTGCCACGGGTCGCTCCAGTACCCCCTTCCGTGATCACCGGCAGATGGGCCCTTATTTCCTCCTTTCCGTTCCCCCTCCTGCGGCCTGGATGATATTAAAACCATGATAGGGTGGTTAGCATTGCATTAACAATGCCCCTTCCTCAAAATCTCGGGGGCTAGGGGAAGGGGGGGGGGATCGTACCAATTCACGTTATCAACGCTAACCGTCAGGTAACTCTCCTGCTACCATGGTTCGTGCAATCCTCTCTGCTTCTCGCGTTCAGCTCAGAGAGCACTTCAAAACTCTCATTAACCAGCCGCCAACCTACGAGCAGAGCGCGGAATTGTTCCAGGCCCTGATATGGTTAGGCGTTCCGGTCCTGACCACCCAGTGGGAGGGTGACTGGCAGTGGGTGCAAAATAATTACCAACCACACGGAGCTCCTAGCACCACGGAGGTATCCTACACCAGCGTCCGTACCCGGATAGCCGAAACCGCCCCAGTCTTAGAAGCCGTGCGGCACCAGAGGGGTGATCTGACCATCCTAGCCCTAGAGGCCCTGTATATTCACCTTCACATCGATTCCGCTCGCCACCGGCCGGCGATTGACCGTTTGCTTAACGCTCGGGGGCTCGTCGTCGATGACTTACCTGGCTTGCTGGCGGAGAATACACTTGCGGCGGTCGCTGCCATCACTGCCGGGCTTGCGCCAGAGAAGGTCAGAGCGGCTCTGAATTTATTCTGGAATAACGTGTGCCGGACCACCCTCTTCACATTTATCGCGGAGAATGACGCGCGCATCTTTAACTTTTTCGCCCTTACGCTTGAGTCCGGGATCGACCTGCCCACCAAACGGCCCCCATACCGGGTTGTTACTCTGCCGTCACCCAACCGGCTGGTTCTACAAGGCCTGGTCCTGGCGGCCCAGTACCGCATTCGGAACCATCTCTACGTGTTGAATCAGTTTGCCGGGCTTCTAGATGCGACACAGAAAGAGCGGACGTTGGAGTGTGCCCGCCTCCTCGGGTTCGATAAAGCCCGTCACACCCTCGCTACCGCGTGGGGTGGGCTGCCCAGCCACCCAATGGACGGCCCGGGCGGATGTGAGGTCTATTTTCCTGAGCTCTCAGGCCACCACAGTCTAGCCACTAACGCATTGGCCTTCTTAGTCCACCTGCCGAAATCGCCCAAGCCGAAAGGCCCTTTCAGGCAATCAACCCTTGACTCATTGCTGGGCAGACGTCGAAAATCCGTCACCCTCTTGCTCTAGAGGCCATGTCAACCATTGTGCGGCACCGGGTCCCTTGGGAAAGCCAGTAGACTGCCATTTGGGTGGCTTGTGGTATCAGCCGCCTTACTTCGCCCCCCTTCCACCTTAATCAAACGACATGGTAATTAAACATCAATTAGTACCCTTGATGAGTCTGAATTTCAGAGCCTGCGTCGACTTGTCAAGAAGTATTATTACCAAGGCACTTTACACCATTGGGATACCAATTGCCAGTCTCTACAGCCAAAGAAAATGGAGGCTTGGAACAGCATCCGGTTTAGTGATACAATAGATCAGCCGCCTAGGCGCGTTGTACGGGGGAAACAGGGTGGTTTCTATATTGTAGACGCGGTCATACATACCGCCCAAACGAGGGTATCGCCTTCGGCCAGTTCGCCACGCGCCACTAGTTCACCCAGACTTCGGGAACGTTCCAGAGGCGCGGTGGCCGATGCGGACGAAAAAAGCTGGCGAGCAGGATTCATTGTCTGACTAGAACCAACTAGCCGACACCAGAGCATGTCCAACACACGACCTACCGGCCACCGTCTGTCCCAGAAAAAGGCCCGTCGCTCGGATCCTAATACGGCGCTGTGCGTCGGAGCGGTCACAGGCGCAGGCTGCGGTCCCATTTGAACCCAAAAGTACAGGCGGTCGACCGCTGCCACCTTAGCATCCCCTTGAGCTTTGGACTTGAGTAGCATCCGCTCGAGAATCGGTAGAGGTTTGCGTGGAACACGGGTAGTTGAGGCATTTGGCGTCACCGGGGGTGGTGGTGTGGATATCAAGGTACCGCTAGCGGTGGCGGCGGTGGCTGGTAGGCCCAAAGTTTCACGGATGAGCCGGCAATTCTCACGTTTGGCTGTGTCGGCACCTGTCAGGTCCGGCGTGGTCACAGTGCAGTGATGCTCTTCCGGGTGACGGTGGCTGGAATATGGTCAGTTCATCGTCCGCATCGCATTCCCATTATAGCGGGAGTAATGGTAAGTATAGTCCGGGGTGTGCGGGTTAGACGAAGCTACTGAAACTGATTTGGATAGCTATATTCCCTCCGGTGACCCTACCTCCCGGTGCAGTATCGAAGCTGACGTCGCACTAGCTAGTTCGTCTGGGTGGGCTGCAACTCCACCGTGTCCGTCATTTTTACTTACTCTAAACAATGACTTTGGCGGCACCGCGGACATACGGCGATCGTGACACTGCGAGTAGGGCAGCCCGCGTGGGCACAGGCGACCTTGAGGCTCTCATAGTATTCAGGGGATCCAGACCGTTGGGAATCAGCTGGGTTGGCGCAGATGTGGTCAGCCGGTAGGCGATGCTCTAGACAGAACGCGCCTTGGCAGAGGCCGCAGCGGAAAGGTAGAAAATCGAGCTGGGTGCAGGTTGCGAGGTCGCAGTGCGCGCCTATGGTAGGGAGCTCCATACCGGCCAGTAAAGATGGTATTGAGGTGGGCAGTTAGCAGGAACAGGTAGAGGGAGGGATGTCCACATGCCGACGGTCATGAAAGAATTCCAGGTAAGGAGAATGCTCTTAGATTTGCAGAGCCAGTAGACTCTGCAGCCGCCTCATGCGTGGAGAGAGGTAGAGTGACTTTGACTTGGCCCTTAAATCTCAGGTCTGCACGCAAGTAGACTTTGCAGGATATACACGCCTACACCGCTGTAGTAGTGACCACGATAGCGATCTATCTACAGTTCCGTCGCGAGAAGTGTGTTTGCGGGGCAGGGGTGAGTTCAAAGTAACAGTGTTTTTAACAGCTTATCTTGCAAGGAAGAGGGTGGGTATTGTGTTAGAGATGCATCGGGGGTGGTAGGTGGGTGCAGGAATAGAGTCACTGTGGAGGAAGGTCATTGAATAACCGACCAAACGATTGGCCTGGTATGGCAAATTGTAACTGTCAAAGCTGTTCCATCGATCCATTTTGAGTAGAGAGATTCACTGTAAGACGCCTTAGGCCCATGAAGCGTTCAGGGTGGCAATAAAGAGCAGCGAACAGAGGACGGGGGTGATCTTCATTTTCTTACCCGCGATCTAACTTTCTATATAAACAAAGACTATTATTCTATACAGCTCGGCGAGCTCTTCCTAGCCATCTATCAAAGCAGGATCTATAATCACTTGGCTGGAGTCTGGCAAGCTCAGAGCTGTGAGAAGTAGCCGGGGTAAGTTTGACTCCAGTGTCGGGTATCTAGGTGTTGGTGATTGCAACGCGGTGTGGCGGTGTATCATTATGGCAGAGCTGAAGGGGGGGATGCCAGGCCAGAATCCCGTGTGCCGTTGCCCAGGCCTGGAACATTGGCTCAAGTCCACACCTTATGTGGTGGTCGGCAGAGAGCTTGACACCAAGGGGATTGACACTCAAGTGTAATAGGCCACGCTTCGTGATAAACTGACAACATTACCTTGGGTATGGCACAATCCCAACGGGTCTGGGCTGGGACTGGGCCACCTTTAGGGCACCGCCTTCAACGATCAGAATCAGCAGGTGGGCTGTGGAGGTATGTTCAAGTACTGTCGCCCGCGATGATGAAGTACAGCAGGTAGTCACTGGTCCCATTAAACTTTTCCCGGAAACGGGTGGCCTAACATATCTGCTAGCGGCCCTGATCACTAGTGAGGCAGGGCGAGGCCCAGCGGCTGAGGTAGCTGTGCAACCTCAGGTCCCTGCGCAGAGCATTGTGCATGGTAGTGAGGGAAGTGTGGCAGGCATGGCCTAGTTGCTCAGCATTTAGTTGAGGGTCGCCCTCCAACAGTTCTAGAAGTATGGCCCCGTAAAGTTCACTAATGTTATCCGATAGGCGGCCAGAACAAGGACCGTCTTCAAAGTAGTATTCTGTATGGAAGTGAGCCATTTACCTGTAGATGGTGGCACGACAAGGGACGGTCAGACCCTCTGTCACACAGTTCAGGTAAACTAGGATCTGCCGTGTGGCCTTTGGAATAAGATTTATCAACAAGCATCCGCACATCACGCCTGGTAAATTGGGGTGGGGTGGGGTGGGGGAATGGAACTTCAGCAGTTGGCAGGATGGAGAGGTAAAAACTCAACTTGTGAAGTGAGAAATGATCCAATCTTTGAATGGTTTGTATTATTGGATTCCTCGCCCAAGACACCTCTAGGTTTCACCCACAGTTTCATTGTCTAAGGTCTCAAATTTTGATGTCTCAAAATGTATTGCATCATCTATAACTAACAGTGCCAAGAAATGCATTGGACAATTAACAGAAAATAGGGCGAACTCTTGGGTCCGGTAGTCGCTGTGGGAGGTATTTCCTATTGAGTGGTAGATTCCGCACTAGTAGTGGCCGTGGTCAAATGTCCGTGGTATAAACCAGCAGAAATCTCGTGTAGAAAGACGGTATTGATTAGAATGAGATGCCTTAGTTACACAGACCGGACAGAACCGTGGCACCCTTCCTACACGCGGGGGGGGGCAACTGGTGAGGGGTCTATGGGGCAGGGCTGGTAGGATCCGGTGCGCGGGCCCGAAAGGGGTTTCCCTGCCCCAGACTACCGCTTACGCGAGCGTATGCGATTTACAGGCCAACAACAGCGTTCGCTGCTTGCTGACCAATGAAGTCTACTTTACTGGCCATATTGTCATTTATAATCAGTTTGAAAAAGTTAGTGGCAGGTCTCTCATGGTGTAAAAGTGTCTTTCTGATTTCCGCGTGGGAAGCAGCGTCATGCTTTACCCGCTTGTGCCTGAGAGATTATGTCGGATTGATACAAGTGCGTTGTACTACTTACTGCTGGTTGACATTCCATTGATAGTTGCGCGTGGCAACTATCGGAAAGGTGACGCCATTGGCCATCCAGGCTAGTGGGGATCACCCGTACTATTTTGGCCCGCAATATTATCCGCAGTGGTGAGTCTGTTGTCGCTCTATTTCTCTAATTCGCCACGTTCGCACTTGCAGGTATTCACACGTAAGAAGTTACCGTGGAAGCTTCGTCGTCGAATTTACATGCAACTATGTTTACCCACGTTTCCCTGAGGATTTGCAGACCCATCATCCACACCCTGAACCCTTCGCCAATCCAGTGGTCTGGCCAAATCCGTTGGGGACAACGGACTTCATCCTCGTAACTGATGTCGGCTTATTACTTGAGTCGAACTCAGGTCTAACGAGTACAAACTCCCTCGCGACCTCCTCTAAGATATAGACTAACTGTCGTTAGTCAAGCATTATGCGTTTCTACACCACTATTCCGGTTGGAGTTCAACGCGGTCCAATGAAACGCCGCCCTTTGACCCCGACTGATCTCCAGGGGGGGGGAGTTGGCTTATGCTCCCCCCCTGCTGTTTGCCATAAGTGGCAATTGTGTGAACCTTTTGTGACAGTGTGTGAAATGTAGGTTAGACTACGTCAGGATCCCATTGGTATTGGCCCAAATTTAAACGACAATTGCGGCACCTCTACTCTTCACGTATCTTCGTCTCGTTAGGATATGTCTTGGCCTCGCAGTAGGCTGGCTGAGGCAATTTTGCCTCTTCACTGCGGTCAACGTCGTAGGGTGACCAAGGGTTGGATGATGGGCTGGGCTTGAAAATAGGGTAGTATTTAGGCCTACTTGCCCTAGGTTTTTCCGACAGATCCTGCACTCCAGTCAGGCGAATAACGTCTATCTAACTAGTTATCTCTATAGGTCCTCATAGGACCCTCTGATGGAGGTCGGTAAATCGTAGCTGTGTAGTTACAGGATGTTTGCAACAGTATAGTAAATAGACGAGCGTTGTCCAGTATCCTTTGGCAGGGCCCTAGCTAGCGGACAGGGGCGTTGCCCTCCACATTTCCCGTACGAAGAGCTATATTTTCCATGCCCTAAACTTCGGGTGCCATCTCTAGTCCAGCTTCAGGTTAGACAAGTGGAATATTAGAGGTCGTAGAACATGACTCGCTGAGAGCCTGAACGTGAATTGTAAAAATTGACAGACGTATAAGCTTGGTCATTATTGTCGACCTCACCACCATTGTTTGGACTGGGCTGGCGGAATAGTAATGATTGCAGTTAACGGTACTAATTCACATACGCTTTAGTTATCACTGCGAAACGTTTGTATTCCTATTCCTTCCGCGTGCCGTAACCCTAAGAAGCATCCCTCATTCGTTTCTAAGACTTCCTTCCCCCCTCCAAATTGCGACAAGGTAGACCACGACTGCCTACCGGCAACTTATACTTATTTTTTTCCCGGGCATCATTTGTCGAAGCCCAATGGTAGGCACGGGCGCGACGGGCGGATGCTGTTGATCACCAATCAGTATACGAGAGGTGACCGCTAATCCAAAAAAAAATGCCCTCCCCTCTTGAAGTTGAGGTGTCATGGGGTAGTAAATACATACTTGATCCCACTACCCTTCCGCATAGCCCTCGAGTGGTGAGAATCCGTGCCATGTCTTCGCGGCCAGGAAGTGGATAGGCGAATGGGCGCTGGGTAGGTCAATCCCTTACGGTTAACCAAATTGGGTAGGGGTTAGCCGCATGGATTTGTTACGACTGGGGGTGGATTAATATCTGACCTGGCGCGGCTTACAATACCCCTTCCGAAAGACGGAGAGCCGTAAATACTGCCGCCTATTCGCTTACGGGACAACATGCCTCTTAGTCCAGCCAACGGAGTACTGCCTGTTGCAAGCTTTCAGCTACGAAGTAGCCGAGTGTTGGTGTAGCACTTGTTGCCGGGGTTCCCTGCCTCTTTGCGGAAGACTATATATAAACTCTGCCCCAATTCATCCTTGTACCAATCCGACTCACCCATAATTTCTTAACCCCTATCCATTTAATATATTTTACTATCTCTGCTATTTCCTATCCGCTACTCAACCTTTAACTACCCTCTCCGTGGCACGGCACTTTACACTTACCACGTTAATCTAGTATTTCCAGCCTCCCCTCTCACACTAATATTTCACCGCCTCCCCCCTAATATTTCACCATGAGGCCTGTATGTCTGACCATTGCGGCACTGGCCCTGGCGGCCGTGTCTGTTGGAGCCCAGACCCTAGATACCAGCCTGTACCAGCTGAACATTTTACCAAACAATTATATTGTCCAGTACAATGACGCTAGCGGTGGTGGTGGCGGTTTAGACCAGTTCGCCGCCGAGATGCAGGCCGCGGGTATCCCCTTTACGATCACCAAGAACTTCACCTTGCTGCTGAAGGGCGCTTCTATCCAGGTCGACGATAAGCACGTGGACAGCATGGCCAGCTTTAATAATGTCAACGCGACCTGGCCCCTCCGCCTGACCAGCCTGTCGCACGACGGCGCTGGGGGTGACAAAGCCACCCCGCTTCCACCGCTCAAGATGCTGGCCCACGACTACACGGGCGTCGGCCGCCTGCGCAGCGAGAAGAAACTCACCGGTAAAGGCGTCAAGATTGGCATCATCGACTCGGGACTAGACTACAAGCACCGGGCGTTTGGTGGCTGCTTCAAGACCGCCGGGTGCCGCATCACTCATGGCTACGATTTCGTAGGTGACCAATTCGATGGTCATAACACACCGGTGCCAGATGACGACCCCATGGATACCTGCAACGGGCATGGCACCCATGTCGCCGGGATTGCCGCAGGGAATGACGGAGCGTTCCAGGGCGTGGCACCGGACGCCACCCTGGGTATCTACCGTGTCATGGGTTGCAACGGGCTAGCTTCGACCACCGTCATTCTGGAGGCCATGGAGCGCGCGTTCGCCGACGGGATGGACATCCTGAGCATATCCCTAGGGACTCCCTCGGGTTGGTCGGAGTACCCGGAGAGCCGGATGGTGTCTGCGCTGTATGGCTTTGGCAAGTACGTCGTGACGGGTGTGGGTAACGACGGCGCAGATACCCTGTGGGCGGTCTCCTCCCCGGCCAGCGGTGCCGAGAGTATCGCCGTGGGCGCGGTAGACCTACCCAAATTCTATTCCCAGAGCCTCAACGTGACCGTAGGAAAGACCGTAACGGTAGTGAAGCGCTCCGGTCAGCAGCGCGACTTGGCGCCCCTCAAACTCGTCAATGTTCCTTTCGTCCGCGCCGTGGCTACTTCGGGCGGCGACGATTACGCCTGTGGTCCCATCAACGCCGCCAAGGGCGCCGTGGTCCTTGCGCAACGCGGCAACTGTGCCTTACAGGACAAGGCGATCAACGCGCTAAACGCCGGAGCGGCGGCCCTGGCCATCTACAATAACGAGAGCGGTGACTCCGGACTGGTTTTCTACGACCAGGCCATTAACCTGCCGTCATTCTCCATTCTGAAGGTCGACGGCGAGGCCCTGATCGCACAGCTGGCCAAGGGGTCCGCCACGGCATCGGTCGACACCCGTGTGTCTACCTTCAGCAACGGCAAGGACGGGCCCACCCGTGCCTGGTACTCGTCGTGGGGGCCGTCAGTGAACGGCGACGTGAAGCCCGACCTTCTTGCTCCCGGCACGAACATCTACTCGACCCTCCCGACCAGCCAAGGAGAGTACGGCCTACAATCCGGTACATCCATGGCAACGCCCTACGTCTCCGGGACTGTGGCCCTACTCATCGAGTCCAAGCGTGCCACGAGCGTGGACAGCCTTTACAACCTCCTGTTCAACACGGGTACCCTGCTGTGGAATCGTCCCTCTCGCACCGAGTCAGTGGCTCTCCAAGGCAATGGGTTTCTCAACGCCTACAACGCGGTCACCACCGACTTTACCGTCAGCCGTTACTACAATGTTGCGTCCAAGTACGTGAGCGACCTCAGCAAGCTCATATCCAAGACCATGTATTTCGACAACACGGGCAGCAAAGACATGACCTACAATTTCGAGTTCATCCCGAGCCTGTCCGTCTCAGCCTACGACAAGGACAACGTTATGGTCTCCCCACCACGGACTAGCTTGGTGACTTTGTATGCCCGGTTCATGCTGGACACCATCACCTTCAAGGCCGGCAAAACCGGTACGAAGAACAGTGTTAGCTTTGATACTACGCCGATCCGCGAGAATGACTTGATGGTCCACAGCGGCTACGTTAACATGTACCCCGCAGCCGGAACGTCGGGCTACAACCTCACCATTCCCTACCTTGGATACGCCTTCCGCCAGGCCGCCATCCCTATTCTGGCCCCCTCGTACAGCGGAATTAACCTACCCTGCCTGGTCCAGTACGGCGTGGGGATGCCCCTCAAGGACGGTAAGGTATTCACCTTTACCGGGAACAGCTACCCCACCGTTATCTTCCGTATCCAGATCCCTGTGTACCGCGTGCGCGTCCGCATCGCCAAGGCTGCCACTCCGACCAATATCCACGCTACTGTCACTGAGAACCACTTCCTCTACCTCCAGAAGAATATGGACAGCGGCGACGTCCAACCCTACTACACGTACGTCTGGGATGGCGTCGTTTACTCTTACGCTCAGCCCTCCAAGCTATTCAATCTGGCTAACGGCCAGTACGTCATGATTCTCGAGTTCTACCCCACCAGCCGGGACGACACTCCTGCCATTTACACCACACCCATGTTCGAGGTTAAGCGCTAATAGTGACAACTGCTCGCCAGCATTGGCCAATGTTCACGCTGTTGGCTGTATCCCTATTAACTAAACGCCGGGTATTGTTTTGGGTGGTAGTTTATAAATTTTATTGGATAACGAAATTGGGCCGTTTAAGAAGCCGATGAAATAAATAAACTGAGAACCAGGGAAGGCAATCGACTGAAGTTCGGTCCTGTCTCCGGGGATTACTGCTCGTTGTCACGTCGTACATGTCAAATTTAAATATTTATACCACTGTGAAACCCAATGGATCTTTAATAAGCTTACATCATCTAGGAGGCATTCTCAGGTCCAGCAGGATTTCATCTCTCTCCGTCGATCCCCTCCTCCTCGTTGTTCGATCTAGTCCCGCGGAATGCTGGCGTACTCATCCAATCCTAGAGCAAGGTTAATATTCTGGACGGCCTGGGTAGCGGCGCCCTTGAGCAAGTTATCAATGGTCGCTACAACCACAGCCCGGCGGCCCGACGAGTGGACGCCGAACCCACCGAGGGTGACGGAATGGCGACCGGCGTTATCACGCACCAGGGGGATTTCACTGGTCACATGCACCAACTGCTCGGCGCCATAGGCCGTCTCGTATAGTTCGCGCACCTCCCGACTAGTCAGTTTGGTGCGTAGGGGCAGGGAAACGGTGAGGTGGATACCTTGGAAGTATGGGGCCACATGAGGGACGAACGCGGCGGGTGTGGTGAGCACCTCGTCGGACCCTTTAGCATGGTCGGCCGCCGCCGGAAGGAAGGGCCGCAGCCGGCGCAACTGGTGGGTGATTTCGCGCTCGTGGATATGGTCCGTGAGCGCATAGGCGATCAGGTTGTCCTTAAGAAACTCGGGGTCGTTCTTAGGGGACGGTTTCGTCCCGGCCCCAGAGTACCCGCTGACGCCAAAGACGGTGGGAGCCTGGGCGGGGTCGAGGTGGGCAAGTAAGGGCGCGAGTGCGAGCTGACTGCCGGTGGCGTAGCATCCAGGGTTGGAAACCGCCCGGGCCTGACGGACCTCGGCGCGGTTGAACTCGGGGAGACCGTAGGTCCAGGTGTCATCGAACCGGTAGTCCGCGCTCAGGTCCAGGATGAGTGGCCGACGGTCGAGGGGAATCTCGTTGACAGCGTTGACGAAAGGCGCGCAGACGCCGTTAGGCAGGGCCATCACCCAGCAGTCAACATCCGTAACGTCCTTGAGGTCGGCGGGCTGCAGGTTCACGTAGTCGAGTGATGCCTTGCGGTAGGAGGCCAGGCGCTGGCCCTGCAGCTCGCGGGAGCTTACGTAGGCCAGGTCTAGGTTCGGATGGTGGTTGAGCAGGTTGATGAACTCCTGGCCCGTATACCCGCGAGCACCGATCAGACCGACCCGGGCCGGCGTGGTGCGGGTAGGGGTCGCCGTCGACATAGCACGGCGGGTCACACCGGCGAACCGTGCCCGGGCGGTGGCGGCTAGCGTGGAAAATGCCCGGGTCCCCGTCGGGGCCGTCGTGGTGGTGGTAGTAGTAGCAGCGGCAGGGGCAGGCTCCGCAGCATCGCCGAGCAGGTTGGTTACACACTGCTTGACCTCCTCCATATCCTCGAATCCGTACCAAAACACGGTCTGGCGGCCGCGGGTGACGCTCCCGGTCGCCCGTTCGAAATGCCAGGTCAGATTCGGGTCGTCGTGGGGGACCACCCAGGCCAGTCGGGGATAGTCACGGGTGAGTAGGTTCCACACGTTGTCAGTCACGTTGTTGAGGGTACCGGCCTTGGTGGCCAAGAACTTGTCCAGGACGGGCACCGAGGGCCCGGCAGTGTCGGCGCGGGGTTCGATCACGATGGCCACCGCCTGATACGATTCGTCGCCGTAGATCCCGTAGGCCGGGTGGCCTTCTAGGTATTTGAAGTACTGCGCCGCGCTGGACTGGCCGCTGCGGACGGCGGCGTCGAGCTGAAACAGGGAACGCAGACGATCCGTGTCTACGTCTTGCAGCCGCTTGTGGCGGAAGAGCCGGTGACCGCGGCGGATCAGGGTCCCTGCGCCGCTATCCGTAAAGAGTTCCTTGTGCAGGTGCTCGGCCGAGATGATGGCCACCGACGACGAGCGTGGCAGGTGGTCGAGGAGCTCCTTGATCTGCGCAATCTTGAGCTTGGTGCCGTACTTGAACCATGGTTCCTTAAGCAGCGACTCGTATTCTTCGTCCAGGTTGATGACACTGATCTTCTCGCCGGTAGACCCGTTGATGAGTCCGTTCTTTTCGTTTAGGTACACCACTTTAAGGGGCTCCAAAACACGAGCCAGTTCGCCGGCTGCCACATCGGCGTTGACGTTGAGGATCTGGCCGTCGGGGGTCTCAGCCAGCGAGGTCAGGATGGGCAGGGCGCCAGCCTGGATGCTGGACTGAATCATCTCCTTCTTGACGCCCACAATCTTACCGACCAGGCCGTAGCGTTCCTTATCAAGGTAGTCAGCCACAAACACGCCTCCGGGGATGGGCCGGGCACGGGTGCCAAGCCGTTCGAGGGCTTCAACTAGTTTGAGGTTTTCGGCCTGGAAAAGGCTGCGAGCAATCTCCAGCGTTTTGCGGTCGGTGATACGGATGCCCTCGTGGTATTGGGGCTCGACCCCGGCAGCTTCAAGCAATTTATTGAGCTGCGGGCCAGCGCCGTGCACAACGATCGGGTAGAGCCCGACGTTGTTGAGGAAGGTCAGGGACGACGCAAGGGTGTCCAGCTCGTCGGTCAGCACCGCCCCGCCCACTTTGATGACGGCAAACTTTTGCGACTCGACCGACGAGAAGTGACGCAGGTACTGCTCCACCTCCTTACGAGAGCCAATGTTGTACAGCAGCTTGACGATATTTTCCTTTTCGGTGCGGGCGTCCGGCCAGCGCTGCGGGAGGTGTCTCGCAGGGCTGGTGGCCAGAGCACGACGGGCCAGCAGTCGGGGGCAGTTGGCTTGAATTTTTCCCTGGGTCAGGAACACGCGGCTGGCGGAACGCACAGCATTGCCGCCGAGAGACGACGATCCGAAGGCTGAGTACATGGAAAATAAAAAAAACGACGAGGGAATGGGCGTTGGAAAGCAGGTCGGTACTGCCTCGGAAGTCGAGATATAGCAGGAAAGTGGGCGGCAGGAATGAGAGACATAAAATAACTAGGGCAGGGTCGTTCAAGTCAAAGATAGCGGGGTATCTTGTACCGAAAACGGTCACCAATCCCTCCTCCTCTGAGTGTGAGGCAAAGGTAGGGGAGTCACTACTACCTCAATGGGCAGGGCAGCTGAATGGTACGCTCTAGGGTGAAACGAAAAAAAAAAAGTATGAATGAGGGAGAGTAAGCAAGATTCGAGATTTAATTGGCTGCAGGACTGCGATATGCCCATGGCCCGCTACCAACTTGATTGGCGAGCAGAGCAAGCCCAGAGCCCTGTTCATAAGCATCTCGACCGGCAATGGATCCCAAGCAGAACCGGGGTGTAATGGCCGAGTCCCAGCGAGCTGTTAGGGCCTTGGGCTATCTCATAACACTTACTGGCAACGAATTCTGCCACGCAGGAAGTGACAGGTCCACAGCTGGCTAAATACATTTTATAATGGGACCTAGTGGGTAAAGCGGGTATATCACTAAGGGATGTACACTTCCTGCCTCGATAGTGCCATAGTATCCTTCAGGATAACATTGGCTTTGGCAGTTGCTGCAACCCAACAGATAACCCCTGTAAGGCATAATAAGTATCAGTAACGGGAAAGCCACAATAGCGTGGGAATAGCTAACGGTATACATATAACGTACGCATGGAGTAGGGATATTCAGAGCGAAGCAGTGAGAAGAGATAAAATAGATACAGACGGCACGCGAGGCCCAATCGGTTCACCTCAGTTCTTGCGCTTTTTGGCAACGGGTTTGGACTTCGTCTGCTGCAAAGGAGGCATTAGGGCGAGGGTGTAAATTAGACATGGAACATGTTAGTGAATTCACCGCCCAGCGACAGATAAGTCTGGTATCCTTCACCCGAGCCTGGGCTCAATGGAGCAGAGAGCCCTTTTACATCTTGCATCATCGGGGGGGGGAAGGTATAAAAGCTCACATATATACCCTCGTAGCACGGAAGCCGGCCTATCAGTGTCCCACTAGGCCACAGCAAGAGGGGAAGCTTACCTTCTCCTGGTCAGTCAGTTCGTCAGCGTCATCGTCGTTCCCGCCAGCCGACTTGTCCTTCTGAAGCATATGGATGAGGGTGTTGCAACGTCGCTGGAGCTCGCTGGGGGTACGCGACTTGAGGAACCAGTCAAACTTGAACAGCGGGCTCTGGCGAATCTCAGCGTGAATAAGATCATACACGTCGTCGCGGCCGTACCCGAGCCGGACCAGGCTGACCAGCAGGAACCGATCCTCCTCCTCGGTGTAGTACTTCCCACGGCTGGGTCGGTAGGGGATCCGAAGTTGCTGGAGTGGGTGTTCACAAGAGCCTACGAAATCCGTCAGTTGCTGTTGTGTCGCGCGCTGTTTGGCCAGGCGCGCCTCGCCGCGCTCGATATTGGCCACCACACGCTCGTGGTCGGGTAGCTCGTTAATGCGCGCCCAAAATACTGCACTATAGGCCCGTACTTCATTGAACGATTTTCCATCCATGTCGTTGGCGATGGCCCGCAGGTTGTGGCGGCCGTGGCGCTCGCATCCGCGCAAAAAGGCGAGGTAGTCACGTCGGTTCCAGTGCTCGAACCCCTCGGCCGATAACCGTTCCTTGCGGGCCTCCTCCTCCTCGGTGAGGGGCTCGGCCGCATCGATCAGGGCCTGTTGCTCCGCGGCTTCCGCCGAACCCTCGTCGCCCTCGCCTGCCGCGGGTGGGGGCACCTTGTAACCGATGGACTTGCGGTAAAAGTAAATCTCCTTGTCCAGTAGAGGACGTAAGCCCGGCGGGTAGAATTGGAAGTCGTGGGCGGTGATCTGCTTAGGTTTGGGCGGCCGCGGCGGCCCGGCAGGTTTGGCCGCGGTGGTGCGGAGGGCCTCCCGATAGTACTCGTCCACAGAGTAGTTTGCCTTGCGCTCGCGCTTGGCCGGCTCAATCCAGGTGAGCCCTGCCGCCTCGCCCTTGCGCTTACCACGGTGGTCCTCGCCCTCCCACTCATACGAATTGATGCTGTCCAAGGAGAGCTTCTGGAGGTCGGTCAAGCCTAGGCCCTCGTACTTACGGTTTAGCTCAGCCGTCCGGGCCTCTCCGCGCGCCAGGACGGCGTCAATATCCAGCTCGTCGAGAGGATCGGCCGCTGCATCGTCACGCAACAAACGGTCTGCTCCGTGTTGGATCATGGCCAGCAGGTCGCCGCGCGATTGGGCCTTGGACGCGGCCGCCGCGGGTGTGCCCTGCTGGATCACCAACTGGTCCAGGCGCAGCTTCTGGGCGGCCGTCTCTAGCATCCGCTCCTCCATAGTCCCGTTGGCCACGAAGCGGTACACGCGCACTTGCCGAGTCTGACCAATGCGGTGGGCCCGGTCCTGGGCCTGGCGGTCCATCTGCGGGTTCCAGTCCGAATCGAACATGACCACAGTATCAGCAGTGACCAGGTTAATACCCAATCCGCCGGCACGGGTGGTGAGCAGAAACACGAACTTGTCGGAGCCCGGCCGGTTGTACTCATCGATGGAGGACACCCGGGTCTCGTGGTCGGTCTGGCCATCGATGCGGCAGTATTCGTACCCGCGGAAGCCACAGTAGTCCTCGAGGATATCCAGCATGCGGCTCATCTGTGAGAAGATAAGCACGCGCGACCCCTGCTCGCGTAGGCGTTTAAGCAGCTGGTCAAGGCGAGTCAGCTTGCCCGAGTTAGTGATCAGGTGCTCGTCAGTGGTGTACGGTGGGCCCGGTTCGGCGCCGTCAAACAAATATGGGTGGTTGCAACACTTGCGCAGCTGCATGACAATGTTCAGCAGGCGCATCTTGCCCTCCTTCTTGCCGGCCACGGCCCCGTTCACGGCCTCAATGTCCTTGTCCAGGATGGCCTTGTACCATTTCTTTTGCATCTCGCTTAGACCCACGTACACATTCTGCTCGATCTTGGGCAGTAGAGAATGCTCCACGTCGCTCTTGAAGCGTCGTAGCATGAAGGGCTGGAGGACATCCTGGAGCTGACCGAGTAAGGCGTCCGAGTCGGTGGTTCGGGTGAACCAAGTATCAAAGTCCTCGGCAGACCGGAACACATCCGGGAGTAGGAAGTTGAGAAGGCTCCACAACTCCACCAGATTGTTCTGAAGCGGAGTGCCTGTAATGAGGAGTCGATTGCGGGTCGGGAACAGGCGCACGATCTGCGACAGAGCTGAATTTTCGTTCTTGATGCGATGGGCCTCGTCGATCACGATATACTCCCAGGATATTTTACGCAAGTCGGACTTGTGGAGCAGACACATCTCATAGGTGGTGATGCAGAGGTCGAAAGAAACGGGCCCGAGGCGTTCTCGGACCAGGGCCGGGCGGTCCTCCTTGCTGCCGTGGAAGATGAAGGCATCGAGCGCCGGCACCCACTTCCGGGCTTCGCTCAGCCAATTGTGAAGGGTGGTCTTGGGCACGACGATTAGGTGGGGGCCGGGGATCCCGCGGTGGATTTTGAGGTAGCCCAAAAAGGCTAGGGTCTGGAGGGTCTTGCCGAGACCCATCTCATCGGCCAGGATACCGTTGAGGTTGTTGTCGTGGAGCGAGATCATCCAGTTGAGGCCGCGCAGTTGGTAGTCGCGCATGGTGCCGCCCTCGACGTAGGCCGGAGACTCGGTGAAGACGGGGGCCACCGCGCCAGGGGAGGTGCTCTCCTCGTCTTGGAGAAGCTCGGCGTCCTCTTCCTTCTCAGTCTTGCGGTGACGGTGGATGCCTTTAGCTTTGGTCGTGCCGTTCTGACGCTCGGCCAGGTGCCGGTCGACAGCGGCCTTCATGGCCGGGTCCGCGATGAAATCCTTGAGAAAGTGAGAGAAAAGGTCGGTGAGACTCAGTAGGTAGGCAAACCGTCGTGCGGAGCGTTCCTGGTCGTCACAAGGGGGCGGGGCCTTGACCACCGGGGCCGCGGCCTGGGGAGCATCGTCGCTCATGGGTCCAGGTTCGTGCTAGGTGTAAGGGGTGAGGAGGGGACCGGTGAATCGGCAACGTGCACGGTTGGAGTGGGCGGGGGAGAGTTAAGGGAAGAAGGAGGATAAACAAATGGAGCAAAGAGAGGGGGCGGTGGAGATGAGCGGGGCTAGGATGAGAGAGCTGGGCGCCCCCGTCGTCCCAAAGAAGCAGAGGGAGAAAGTCTGGGGGACGACGGTAGCTCAATGTGGGCGCAGACGGTGGGGACCTACCTTGATTTGTGCTTCGGTCATGGTGTCGGCCCTTCGGGTGAGAAATGTGTGCGGCTGACGGGGGGCCCAGTTCCTCAAAGGTGGAGAGCCGTCAACAGCGCGGACGGGAGGAAAGAGACGAGGCGGCGTACGACAATTGGCGTTGCTAATGCCTAGGAGGCCTTGGGTGGGCGGCGAACAGGTGGCTACGATGGCCGAGAATAGGTGATTTACAAGCAGGATGTTAAAGTGAGTAAGGCGGAGTAATGAGAACCTGGATCGTTAGAAAGTCGTAACGACAGAAAAAGGGGACAGGGTCATGCCGTGAGGTGGGAGGAGGGAGCCAGAGGACGGTCCCCAAGTATCGTAAACAAACTGGACACGTTGCGGGCAATGTATGGCAACCACAACAAACAGAAGGCCAGTGCGTGTGTGTAGATGTAGGCGCTAGCTGTGGGTGAAATGGGGGTAGTGTGGCTGCGAAGCTCGTCGTGGACTGCAGAAGCCACGGAACGAGCGTCGTTTGAAGACGCGAGTGGCGCGCGGCCACACCCGCTACATTGTTACGGGGGGTTCGCCCCAAAAGCAGCTATCCGGCGGGACACGCGACGCCTGCCGACCATAAACAGTCGAGAGAGGGTCTCCACAATCTAGCTTACCGCCCTTACTTGGCTATGAACGGTGGTTTTGTTTTGCAATTGCGACTTGAATGTGAACGAGTAGTTCGTATGCCCTAGCGGCTTGGCCTGCCGCTCGACATTTAAGCTGCCCTGCCCCTGGTCCTCGCGAAGTCGAAGCAATGGCGTGCGACGACCACTCACTGCACCCTAAGCTCTCCGTTGTTTGCTTCAACAGCTTCGGTATCAAATAAATCCCGTGGTGGTACATTTCACTCCTAATAGAATCGGGGACGGGAGGGGGGGGGGTGACAAAAAACCACTGGCCTTTCACATCATCACCCACTGCGATCAATACAGCACCCCAGCCATAAACACTCCGTAAAGCCCAGAGTGTTGAGAGCAGAGCCAAGGGTTCTTGTGCACTTCCTATTCTGTGGCCATTTGTTTGACCTTCACGGCCCTCCACTTTACCAATTTCTATCCAACACTAAACGGACCGCTAAAGATAGAATCTACATAGTGCAATGGATTTTCTATGCGAAATTACTCCGAAGCTCACATCCTCGTGAAGGCATGTATAATGGACCGGTACAGGTGCCTCCAATTATTTTGAGAATTTTAAGCGGGAGGTCTCAGATCACAGTGTTTCAGATGAAACCTAA